>DWEJ01001399.1:0-13155 GCA_018245835.1 Mysoria sejanus stolli | reverse complement strand
ATTTTCTAGAAAATTTCTAAATTAGAAAAATTCTTTTGTAGTGTTCGACCCGGGAATCGAACCCGGGACCTCCCGATTGGCAGTCGCACCTGCAATCAACAAGACCAACGCGGCAATCACAGTTATACCAGAATATAAAATTCTATATGGTCACGCCAAGTTTCTAACGGGGCAGCCAGAGAGCTCCGAGTGTTATAGATAAATATCTCAAACATTTAACATGCTACGTAACTATATTGTTTACTCTTTGTATAATACCAAATTTCAAACCCCCAAATCTTCCGAACGCCCCGGCGATCGCTGTCGCCGGCCGAGCGCAGTATGTGTGTGCGTACTATGGGTTGAAAACAAAGAGCGATAAAGGATATAATTAGAAATATCGTGAGTCGTCGCCGGGGTCAATACGCCGGGCGGGTTCCCAATGCCTCTGTTATGTTACACCAACACTATTATTGGAATAATGACCCTTCATCGCATTCCCATGTGATAACGTGCATAACGCACTCAACTGTTATACTTACAGCTCTTATACGAAATAACCAGAACTCGCTAAAAATAAAATCCGCGTCATTTTCGCGCTGATACATTTTTGGAATGTTTAAATTGAGTTTAAAAGTTACACCTAACTGAACCTAAAAAATTTAAACGAAATGTGCGATGCCAATGTCGATGGAAGCAGGTATCTCTCAGGATGAAGAGAGGAGTCTCGAGAACTTTCCTGCGCATATATAGAAAGCAATAAAAGCTTAAAAAACACATTAGACTAGTCTGCCTACCTCATACGGACCTGCCGTGATGATATAATAATCTAAATTTAGAAGGCATTTTAAAATCAAGGATAATAAACATGATTTCAAATGTTAGTAACATATATAGTAACTTGACATGGTTGTCTGTAAATCGATAGTCGAATGGAAATTTTTCTTATCGGCAACATTGAATTGAATCAATCAAATCAATCGTTATTTGTTATTTGTATCAAAACTCAAATATAACATGGACATTAAAAACTACACATATCAAAAAAAAAGTTAATGTACATAATAAATACATACATACATATTACCTAATCACAATTAATATTACTTTTGAGAACCAATTGAAGTATACCGAATTATTCATAACTACACATCACTTGTACAAGCATAGCAAGGATACAACGAAGTCAACATTTATCAAGTTGTTTCTGTATTCGACCACTCTGGCCCATCTTCCTAAGAACGGAATTACGCTGCGCACGAAAATAGAGATACACGCAACACAACGGGTATAACGACTGATAATTGGTTTACATTATCAGTTAACGAACCGAGATATCGATTTATTGGCATTCAACATGATTCCGATACCTTTTGAACGTTGATTTTCACACTTTTCTGTATACTGCTACTCCATAAAGGTCTATTCACATTACGAACGCGTCTCAATTAACCAACGCCGTCTCCATACTAAAAATATTTCGTGCGATCGTTTTAACCGAGAATAAATAAAATTATATTCGTCACTAGTATCATCGATTTACTTAAAAGCATATCCATCCTTCGACCTTTAGACCACTACTAGATTAAGGCTTTCTTTAAAAGACCCTAACCCACCCAATCCTGTCCCGTGTAAATCCAGGTGGATCCCTTCGTCTTCATCAAAGTTCGAAAGCATACGTGAGATGAAATTTAATATAAAAATTTTAGATGAAAACCCAATCTTCTAATATGGTCTAGTTGAGACTTTATTACAAATAATTCTAATGTATTACGAACTTTTCGTATCGATAAAAATAGTCAGGTTACTCTTTGGGATCTTTTAAATAATTTTCATAAAACAAAATTATTACAGAACCTTAAAGCAACATTTAATAAGAGTCTATAAGGCGAACCTTTAGAAAACTGATCTAACTAATGTGAGTACTTGCTGTCTGGATGATGTCGAATGTTAGCATCAGTTTAATTGGTACTAACAGGGATACTGATAAAACATCGAAATATAATTTTGAAATCTAAGAGCTAGAAGTTAAGACTCTAACGTGCTACGATGATAACAGAGAAAATAATTAAAGTAAATTTCGTATAAAAAAACGTAAATAATAAATTTCGTATCATTTTAAAGTCTTCAACCTACCTTGAAGGCCTTTGGGATTAAGTATATTTTATTATTTCTAACTACGCCATCACACCTTAAAAATGTAACAACGAAAAATAAGTTTTTGCTAATTCTGCTCTTGGACGTCGTTGGCTCGTGGCGCAATTTTAGATTGGTACTTTATAGGTTCACGATTCTACGGTATGGTATGAATCCATCCTAAGCAATATTTTGTGAATGTTCACGTCATCGTTATATACACAGAAGAACAAATAGAACGTTATGGTGTCGACGGGATTATGTCATGGTTTTCTAAACATTTTTGCATGCCCACGTCGTGTGTGCCCGTTACAAACTTAAAAGCTATAAAACTTTCTGCGACTACGTCGACTGTCGAAGCGAAGAATGCACAATAAACAGATTTGTCATGGCGCTATCTGCAACGAAATAGATTAGTCGCAAGCGTCATCCAACAAAATCGGACTAAGATAATTTCGTATGAATATTATTCATGCCAAAGTAAATTTAGTTTGTTCCGCTTATACTTCCACCCGTTGATATAGTGTGGTTTGCGTATTGGAAACGATGATCAGATCAGATCTCGTAACTGAAAATACCTGCAAGCCCTGTAGCAAAAACTGAAGATACCTGTCAGCGCTGCCGGTCATCAGGCGGCTGAAAGTAAGCGATGAAAACTAACGGATGACAAGACGAAATGGAGTCACACTTCTCAAAAGTGAGAAAGCGTTTGAAAAAGAAAACATCTAAAAGGAATATTTAATAGTTTTTTTCTTACTGACTTAAAGTCAAACTAATGTATATTAAACGGATATGCTTACGGAATAAATAAATAAAATTGAAATACACAACTGTACCATACACCAAATAATCCACTGTGGGACACAGAAACGATCTTACAATGATTACTGAAATAATTCTCCGAAATTAACGTAGAACTGACAATGTTTAACTTGTAATACAATTACGTCAGTAACTTGCAATTTCGACATATGAGATTCATACCACTTTACTAATTACATTATTTTGTATTATACACATACATACATTGGACAAGGGCAAAATATAATAGGATAAAAAATTGGTTGCACGTTTTTATGATACATATTTGGAACAAAAGATTTCGAACGCTTCCCGTGATATAATCACGTTCCGATTTTAGGAATCGTTATTTGCAGAGAGCATTTTAAAGGATGTAGTATACTTGGCCGACTGATGCAAGGTCGGCGATAATTAGTGGCGTGCAAGTATTCTAGGAATGTACGTGAGATACTAAGCTCGGCGGCTTTTTAACAAGATAATTATGTACACGAAAAACGTTTAATTGGTAAATTGTTCGCTTAAGAATGAGAATTTGGTACACACGCGTCTTTGTAGAACGATTTAGAAACACTCAATTAGTGAAGAAAACTCTCTCTATATTAGTGCCAATAAACTATGCATAAAAAAAGTGCGGTGTTTTTATTACTGGAAGATTTTTACATCGCCTCTACAGTCGTTAAACGATGATAATTGAATGTCGATTTACAGTTATATTTTGATGTATTTCTTCTAAATATTCCGCCCTATATTAACACGCTTTTATTAGCTTGGGTTGTATGTATGTGTGTATGTATGTATGTATGTAACGGAATCTTGCAAGCTAAATTTGACCAACTTCCCAATGTCCCATTGAGCTGAATTTTGGCATGTATCTTAATTAGGCGTGACCATGCAATTATATGAATTAAATTTTGTTATCAATCCAATATGGCAGCTGTAACAAAATGGTGGCGTACATATTTCAAGATGGCCATAGGGACTTGGTAATTAAGTTGCACCCACGCAATTTACTCTGTATTAAATTATTCTGTTAATGACTTTAATTTTATTATAATTTTATTTTGAGGCGATTCAATTATTTTCTAATTATTAGTTCGATCAGCAAGATCGTGTTGTTTTTAGTTTTTAAACTATTATATTATTCTGTTCGTTCCATTTTTAGTCCAGTACTTGCATTTCGGTCCTTCACAAAATCCATTTTTTTTAACTCTTAGGAAGGTCGTTCAAAGAAACTGTAGCAGCCATTCAGCAGCGGTGTTGTCGCTGGTCATATATGCCTTTCCCCAAGTAGCACGCGTTTAAATGGCTACTGTCGTAATACTGCTACTGCAACTTCAACACTACGAGCTTGACGGCAACCTCTGGTCTATTGTCCAGTGTCGCTCGTGTTAATTGCCGCACGCGCGTCTCCTACGGCCGCTGTCTTGGTGGTACGCTCGTGGACACCCGAGGCAGTTACTACCCTTCCCATAAAACGAGCGCTATCGAGCATCGGCGCGCGTTCAGTCGTTTGTTTATTAAAACTAGAAAAACAAATCGCGCATACTCGTGTATGCGACCGCTGATCTGAAAGCGCCCTCAGCAGAGATGTAGTAGCGGTGCTGAATCGCTTCTGTCGCGCGTACACTACACGCGCTACTTACTGCATCACTGTAAAAAATCGCCGCGGCCGGCCTACCTCCCTTCGCGATAGTATGTATACTGTGACTAATTTCTCAAAGCATATACACATGTCTTCAGGAGAGTTGGCGCGCCATCAAACCGTTAAATTCCATTCAATAATTACAAGGTACTCATACGTCTCGCAGACCGATTAATGTAAAGGAAGCACATGAGATTTATAATAGATATTTGGCACTTAATACTCACCCTATATGGGTATAAATCCACTTCGGGTCATGGACATCGGCACCCCTCCGTCGATATTTTATCTGATGCAAACACGAGACTCTATTTGTTAATTAGATTTCAGCGTGTGTTAGTGTGGTACCAAGCGAAGGTACTATGTAATTAATCACCCATCGCACCGTTAATGGAAAATCAGAGTCGCTATTGCGTCGCTGCTAATGCGTATTAGGTCAAAACGGATGATGGACGTCTCAAGTTCACAGTTGGGAAAAAAATTGTAGGCAAATGTAGACATGCTAGCGAGAGTCGTGTTTAATACAATATTCCGTACTAGTTATTCATAAAAAAGAAAAAAAAAGTCAATAAAAAACACATGTCATTTCCGTTAATGAAATGTTTTCATTACATGCATACAAATTACAAGCATAATTATATGACGACTTTAATGAAGAATAGAAGAATAGAAGAATAGAAGAGACTTCAATATAGAAGAGACAAAATAAATTTATTAGATCGGTAGCCGGTACAAATTCTTAATTGTTACAGAATAACTTGTATAAACCAAGCTATAAAAAATGAGGATGACATTGTGTACTTGAATTGTAGTTATGAACTTTACATATTATCATCATCAACGCTTACGATCAATATCTCTACTGTGATAATCGGGTCTGCTGCCTGAATGAAATGTTATAAGGGTTAATTTAAATTCTAACGGTAGGTATACAAGCGCATTGGCACATAGAATTTATTTCATTTTAAATACTGGCATACTTAAATGTAGCGCTGAAAATTTTGGTCTATAGCAATAAAGACGCGGAACGCTGCAACAAGCGAGACGGCGCGCTGTTGGTTCGGTTTGAGTTTTTTCGAGGACGTCCTTGCGGGCGCCGCTCCGGCACACGCCGGCACAGAGGCACAGCTGTTTGTTTGATAACAAACCGAGCACGGTATTTGAGGCGTACAAATAACACTACGAGAGACATTACAGAGCTGAATTTTTTATAGTGATGACATTATCTCCAAGTACACCAACAGAACGGACCCTGTGTGGGAAGGCCTTTGTTCAGCCGTGGACCGTGATAGACTGACTCCGAGCGGCGGTAAGGAGCGCGTCAGCTTGTTAATCACAAAGTTTTTATCGTTCTGGTGTCGTCACGACCAAAAAGAGACCGAAAAATTTGTAGTGTTCGACCCAGGAATCGAACCCGGGACCTCACGATCGGCAGTCGCACTTGCAACCAACACGACCAACGAGACAGTCATAAGCAGTCATTTAAAAAAAAGTTTATTTCGGTCCTAGTATATAATAGTAGTTCTATATATATAGTCGGTAGTACTATAATAAGCAATTAAGAAAACAGCTGTCTTTTGAAATCACAGACACACTTAAATTTTATTTATATGTTTAGATATTGTATACACTTCATAAGGATGCTCAACACTAATTACGTATCAGAATGGCGTTCTTCTGCTGTTAAAAAATTTTGTGTTTCAGGTATTATATTAAGCGGAAACTGGGCACCACGCTGGATTTCATTTTTTTTTGTTAACAGTACTAAATAGCTGCGAAGGAAGCGATCGAGAAACGAGCTGAACATGTTAAGTAATAACATTTTTAAACTGTATTTGCGGCTCCAACGTCAACCGGGCAGTGGAAATATATTAAGTTTATTTGTACGACTTCATAATTTTATTGACGGGTTATGATTTACGCGCTCGACGTAGGTACATCGGGGTGCACGTATCAACTCGTAAAGTTGCTTTATCGCCACACTGATGTAATAGATTTGGTGACGTCAACATTGTACTTATATACGTACATACGTGTACACTATGATCGATATTTAAACTTGTAAACGAATTATAAGTTGTTCGTTTTGATTTGACTTTGAAAAGTAAGCGATATTGGAGTGTAAATCTTTGAAGATGTTATTTACATAACTAATTATACAAGTCGAAAGGTTATACAATATAACATCTGCAGCTTTCTTGTAATATACTTTCGATAATATGGAGAAGTTTCATGAAACTCGTGTTTCTTGGACGTTTGTTTTCAAACAAATTACTATTATTATTATTTCGTCACTTTGGATCACTTACGCGGTCGTTTCTGACTAAAAGTTACGTTATATTGAATGATTGCATATTGATGATTGATTAATATTTCACTTTAATACAAAACTAAAACGTATAGGCTACACAAATTAAAACATGCAGTTAAAATTTAAAAGAAATTATTTTATATTTTTCAACTGGACTTTTGAATTCGTAAAACGCATCGATAATATTAATTAAACATTATAATGAAAAAACTTAAAAAAAAAATAAAACAATGTAGCGCGTGATGTGTCAATAACAATTTCATTAGTGTATGTAAAATTGGTACGGTCATGAACAATCTATTTGACAATATAGCGGAGAGGAGGCTGTTGGAGAATCTACTTTCACCGATACAAACACGCCAATAGATCGCGCCGGCCGCCGCGCGACCGGTAGAAACTACGCGAGCGAATGAATCTTTCACATCGTTCGCCGCTCTTCGACAGATATTTAACGTAGTTTCGACGGCGTTGCAGCTCATTTAACGACAGACCGCTGCGAGTGTCGCATTAACACACTCCGTTATTTAACTGACAATAGGTACTCAATAGACACAAAGGTAGTACAGTGGGCGGCAGTAGCAACTTACCATCAGGTGGACGGCATGCTCGTCTGCTACTTCCATATTATATATAACAAAAAAAAATACGTTTATTTATTATGAATCAAGAAACTTGGATACCCCAACATTTTTAAAGTAATCTCACAACATTTCGTCAATTGCATTAAATTACTTATCTATGCCTATTCATTTTTAATATATGTATGTTATATAAATTGCGAATCCTAATGCAGTTTAATACCAATTAAAAGAAATTAAAAGCAAAACGTCTAACTTATACGAAACGCATTTACCAGAACTACTATATTTATATCTGCTCAAACTTCCTGATTCATTGACCCGGATGTGAATATTAAAAACCAAAAATTCTAACAGAAATTGTAAGTGCACTTTTGATGCACATTATAAGTGATACCGCGGTATGTTTATAACAGTCATAAAATCATTATTTAATTGCTCCGTACGCGAGACATCACTCGAAAAAACCACGAACGGTTCCATGAATGGGGAGATGTTAAAAAACTCGCTTAGACAATGGGCCATTGAAAAAACTCGATGAATCTCAAAGGACTCCCCCCGCATCGCGGACGCAATATAAAAGAGCAATAAGACAGCCTCGAACCAAATAACGTTGGTTGCCATGAGTCACGCTAACCGTAATTGAAAATAAGAAAAACATAAAGACCCACATTAAGTAATGAGGGTTTGAAACATTGAGCAGTCGATCCGACGCAAAGTACTCCTAACCTCATTAAGTGTCTGCTTGGGAACTGTGATGCATGCGAGTCGATCAGATCGAGTGGAAGGCTCAAGTTTCGCGGCCTTCCTCTCTCGACTCGATTACCAACGACGCCAGTGACGGTGCGCCGGCGCCGGCATCGACTTCTTGCTGCGGCTTCGTGTTTCGCATATTGACGGAACTCTTTAAAATTTCAAGTAGGTTAGGCACATTCACGGTCACCAGCGCCGCCATCGGAATGCAAAGACGGTTCTGGCACAATAACACACGCGTTTCCCTGTTCGTCGCCGTGATTTGTTATAAAATACTGGGCACAATAGTGATTACAAAAGCAATCGAGCCGAGAGAAATCTAGTCATCGATGTCAAGTTCGAATAAAAAAAAATGATGTACAAATAAATCGTCGAAGCGGCCAGACGAAAAAGAACGTCCGTGCGTCTCTTTTAGCCGGCCCGTGGTCCGGGTGCGTCGCGCGTGAGCCGGTGACTCAGCTGCATACCGGCGAGCACCATGCACCGTACGTGTCAACCGCCTATTTATGTCGCAGGACGAAGAGCAAATAAACGGCATCAAAGGGGACGTCGGATTCCGCACGGCGGTGCGAGCCGCGGCCGAACGCAACCAAAACAACCACCATTGTCTACGGATGAGTTATTTTCGCAAATAGATGCGGGATACGTTACTTGCAGCTGCACATAGATATTCTAGTTCTGTTGCTAATCAATTCCGCCTAACATAAGTTGAACCGTAAACGGGCAAACAAGTTACAAAATTAAGTGTTGCAAACACAAAATAAATGTAACCAAAACGCTTTAAAATTCGACGTATAGCAAGCACCGAGCCGCGTTTAGCTTACATTCCATCGACTAACGGTTCTAATATATACAATTAATCAAGCTCCGCGGTCCTTACATTAAGTGCTGACCTACACCACTTTCATTTCCTCCTTGTGCATGTTCAGAAGCCATTTGAAAAACCGCATAATCAATTAATCATATCAAGTTTGTAACATTCCAAATCTAAAACTCGACAAGACCTGTTTAAGCTCAATTTTCAATATAATACAATTAAAATCCGAGCCACTATCTCTAGCGGCATATTGTCGTAATACTAAAGTATTTTCAGTGCTAATTGTATCTACAGTGATGGAATGTAAGGGATAACATGAAATTTCTTTTCACTTAAGTTTTGCTTATTGTCACTAAACTTTACAAATACTATTTCCATAAACTTATATGACAAGTCTATTAATGTTAATAGACTTTGTACTTTCTCACAGTTTCCCTGTAACATTTGAGTTTTTATTAATACTTACCACACAGTGATGATTTGTTGTCAGTAATTCAATATATATACCTATATACAAAACTAGTTACAACATAAAGTCACATTGTATTTAGAAAAGAAGACTTGTAACATAAAGAAAGGATTATATAAAACAGTTGAATAACATTTCAGTGCAATGGAATTCATAAGTGCCAAGTTTGCTACATATTAAGTCATCAACTATTCATACTCAAGTCACACCTGTCAAATTGTTGTCATCTTGGGCTCAAAATTCCTTCCATAATATAAGATTGTAAATAAAACAAAAAAAAAAATATTAAAAAAATCCTCTGATATCTTTAAAATTCAGACTAAACAAGGCTACTGAAATATTCATGCCTTTCTTTTTAGAAATTTACCTTTAAGATGTTTAGTACAGAGTATGACAACTCAGATTAGGCTGCAAAATAGATTATACCACAATGTAAGTAGACTAGTTTTTTATAGAATTCATCATATCATTGCATCTAGTTCAAGATATTCCTTACTACTAACATACAAATTATTTAAAATGACAGTGACGAAGTTTGAGGTGAATAAGAGTATGAATTAAATTTCAAATCATTGTTATAATGAACTCACCTTTCATCCTCGGGTTGAGGTGGAGGCTGCGGTTCTTCCTTGCCATCTCCAGCGTCGCCGGCCTGCAGGCCATCAGTGGTCACGTCAGGAGCACCACTATCACATGCATTCACATTCACACTGCTCATCACTGCGCCACTAATTGTGTGAGACACCACCGCACTAACTGGGCTTCCGAAGCCCTGACTGTCTTGGCCCGGCTGAGCTGTATTTGCTACATATGCAGTAGAATTTACCGGTAACGAAACCACTGGCGAGTTAGTCCCCGAAACAGTTGCCTCAATAGGTGCTACACTACTCTGAGACATCACAGGCACCACTCCACCATAGCCCAGACCCATGTTTGTCTGGGACTGCACCACATTTGCGTGGACTCCACCGCCCATCCCAACTGGCATATTCTGCTGCATTGACATAGGAATGCTCTGGTGTGCCATCGACACTTGAGGCACTGCCTGGTTAGGAACATATTGAACACCACCCATTTGGCCCTGACCACTCACTTGCTGAGGCATCATATTCTGTGTTTGTGTCAAATGGGATGGTATCTGTTGACCAACATTTTGCTGCATGAATATAGGATCTGAGGCGGGTATCTGCATGCTCGGCTGATTCCCATCTAGAGTCATTTGCATATTCTGAGGAGCAGTAGTCATCATCTGTATATTTCCCTGACCTACATTTCCCTGTTGCGCTGCCATAGCATGAACAGTTGGAGCTTGTTGCTGACCACCTAAACTTTGGAGATTCGCAGGCAAAGTTGAACCTTGAGGTTGGGATGCCATTGGTTGAAGATTAGTAGGCAGTGTCGCTCCTTGCTGTGATGACACAATACTGGTCAGTACTTCTTGAGGCATAGTTTGCCCTTGCTGACTCATCTGTGACTGTTGAGTGTGATACTGAGGCACACTATGTTGAGTAGGAACCATGGCTTGTTGCGATGAAGGAATACTAGCGCTTATCATTGTTTGTGGATTAGGCTGTTGATTGACCGCTTGATTGTACTGAGGCTGGACGGTAGTCATACCCTGTTGTTGCATCTGAGGGTGCATTCCTGGAACTACAGACTGTTGCGGCTGGGATGGCAACTGATGCATTTGAGGTTGCATTTGTGGTATCTGTTGATTTGCCGCGGCGAGCTGTGTCGGTAGTTGCATTTGTTGTATATGATTTGGAATTTGTTGATTCTGTAATGCCTGAATTTGGGCCTGACTGGGCAAGTGCTGGAGCTGAGCTTGTTGGGGGATTGTCTGTTGGCCCTGCAAGTGATGACTTTGACCAATGTTTGGCATCTGAGCTTGTTGCATTTGATGTATTTGTTGCGGGTTGGGCTGACCCTGCATTGGTTGCATCTGTATTTGTTGCATCTGTGGCTGCTGAGTAGGCACTTGGCTGATTTGCCCTTGATTGGGTATGCCTTGCATTTGAGGCATTTGTTGCTGAATTTGCTGCATATTAGTAATTTGGGCTTGCGGAATATGCTGGCTTATTTGTTGCATTTGCTGATTAGGAATTTGCTGCATTTGTTGGGGCATTTGCTGGTGCATTGGTATTTGCTGCATTGCTATACCTTGAGACTGTGCTATCACTTGCTGCAACTGATGTTGGGGAAAACTCTGTGGTACTTGTTGAACTTGCTGTTGCTGTGTGGACTGTGGATGACTCTGGGGAGTATTCTGCATTGTAATATGTGTCATACTCTGGGGGTGCTGCTGAGCCACTTGCTGATTGCTCTGCATGCTTTGATTCTGCATCTGCTGAGGCATTTCTAGTGGTGGTGATTGCACAGAAACAGACTGATTCACAGGCATCTGTTGTTGTACTATATTAATGGGCTGGGTTAGTGACTGGCCAGGGGAAGCCATAGGAAACTGTTTCTGAACACTTTGATCTATCTGTTGTACAGCTGGAGCATTCGCTTGCATTTCTTTGGGCCCTTTGCTGGTCAGATCATTACTCATATCTTCATGTTGACTGTCATTAATCACAACACCACTATCTGGAGCCTGTAATGCATTACTCTCAGTTACATCCAAGTTATTGTTCAAAGTAATTGGTGCATTTTGTTGAGTTGTGGTATGATCCAAATAGTCCATACACATCCATCGACCCCTACGGAATGGTTCCGTACTCTCTATTTTGACAACCTTAAACCTTTCGTTCCTAACATGTTCCTGTATTTCTTTCATTCCTTCTTGTGGCTTAGCATTACCAATCAGATTGATAATGCTACCCGTTCCGGCGTTTGTGACACTGACGTGCATGTCATTCACATCTGTATTATTACTATTTGGCACTGCTCCCCCTATCTGGTTGGTATTGTTGTCCTGACCGACAATCGCGAGGCCGTACTGCGAACTAGTCGGGATAACGGGCGCGCAGCCTAGCGAAGCGCTAGACGCGTTATAAAACACATCGTCTTTCGAGAACGTATCTTCAGAATAACTCGGCGTTTCATTCTCAATATCAGTCACCCTTGAGATGTCGTCGGTGTGAGATTCATCTAGATCGTCGGCGGAGTCCTCGCCAGCATCTGTGCTCACCCTAGAGCCAACCGTCACACTGGTGATCTGAAAGGAAGATATTTTCCTTGGGTTATGGGCGGATTGAAGACTCGTCGGGTGAGTCACTCCCTTCTCTGACTCGTTCAGCCGAAGAGATTCACTCGTCGTACGATGAACAACGTTGTTATACTTGTTTTTTTCACTAGTTTTATGTGACTTTTGAATGAGATTGTCAGCCATTATGCCGTCCGACTCGAATGACTACCTAATGAAAATTTCACTGTTTATTGAGCTCTGAGACATTTGACAGACTTTTCAATCACAAAAACATACGTAATATAAAATCATTGTACACTCACAATTTCACAAACACGATAATTTAACAATTGAAGTTCTTAAAATTCATTAGTAAACACACACAGATGTGAACATCTTTCAGACGGCAGCAACATGGCGGCCATTTATGCGCAATGCATTATGGTTGACAATTTGCAGTAGACTATAGATATCATAGACCTACATTTGAAAAGTACAAGTCTATGGTCAGTAGATGTCAGGACGTTGCTATAAAAAGT
>DWEJ01001398.1:0-13158 GCA_018245835.1 Mysoria sejanus stolli | reverse complement strand
ATCAGCTAGGATTTGGCCTATTCCATCTAGATAGGTGAGTCTTGGCCTCCCCCGGTACCTATCGTATGATCGTATTTATCGTATTTATTTAATGTTTTAGCATCTTGCGCACCGATGTAAGTGAAGGTACCGTATGTATGTACATGATTTATAAATATAAACGATAAACGATATCGACCCTTCTATCGTTCCACTGTTGGAACAAGTGTCTCCTCTCAGAATGAGAGAGTTAAGGCCATAGTCTGCCACGCTGTGCGGGCCAAGTGTGGGTTAGCAGACTTCACACACCTTAGAGAACAATTTTTTTTATAACTCCAGGTGTGCAGGTTTCCTCACGATGTTTTCTTTCACCGTAATAGCAAGTGATATTTAAACGCACAATTTTTTAAGATGTGCGCGCCAGGGTTTTGAACCCGGTCTCCCGGAGTGAGAGGTCGAATTTCAAACCACGGGTCTATCTGCTTGCTATGGCTATGACTGCTTTATAAATATAATATGATGTTAAATGTTAAGCTTATCACTTTGTAAATGGATGGTCCTTTTTGACATTTTTATTTAATATTCGTGACAGTCGTAAAAATCGGATAACTTTTCTGTAAAGTTTCAAAATCCTGGAGATGAATTGAAAGAGTTCATTACGATTCGAGTGATCTATGCCCAATTTTTATGGTACGTAAAAATGCAGTGAAATCAACTATATTCTAAATGTAAAGTCATTGGAAAGAAACGTAAGCAAAAATGATATTTTATGCACTCTCGGTTATAACTGACGACAGGTACGACATGATTAGATAGATTTAAGAAAAAATAAGAATCGAAAGCGAAGTGGGAAAAACAGTGTCCTTATATTTCCACACCGAAATTTCACGGTTTAACAGAAATAATCGGCGTACTGAAACATGTACTTACCACAGACGAACAATATTTTATATTATTTTCTTTTTTACCTATTGTTTGGTTGATAAATACATCATCATATCTTACATTTAGCTAACAAACGTGTTAGCCTAACCAAGACCTAGTGGTATGGTATCTAGCCCTATCTACTAAGCATATATGTATTTATATCCATACCTCGCTGTTTCTCCAAGAGCTAGATGTTGCAAATTGATCCGTGATTTTATTCTTCATAATAACAAATAAATATACAACTTTAGTTCCCTAATGCTTCGTTGAACTATATCAGAGGACGTCGTTCGAACACTCCCAACTTGTAAGCGAACTTGGATGAAACCGTATTCAAAGAGATCACAGTGCATTCATTAATTACGATGCGACCATTAGTGACATATTGTATATATAAGTACAAAAAATATTCCATCAATGCTACCATTCATCAAGCTTATGAACTTTTCACTAATGTGAAAAGGCATTAAGTTTTCCCTTTGTATTGCCTATTAGTGTACAACATATAATAAATAAATAAATAATAAATCACTGTGGCGTCATTACTATATAATATATATTAGCCAATAAACGCAGCTTTAAAATAGCTCTAAGTGCTTCATGAGCTTTAGTAGCGGACAATCGCGAATTGACATTCCATACTGGGAGTCCGAGAGCGGGAAGAAAATGAGTGGATAAATGTACCATATTGTGTTTCAAGAAGGCTTTGTCGACATGACTTGTGTAACAGTTTGATTCTGTTCAAATTAACCATCGCAGGTTGACGACCACACAGCACTTAAATATCGATTTGTGAAAAGAATTAGGTACCGGTTGTCTCTACAAAAATCTACAATTTTATTTCTAAGCTTCGTGAGGGAACACTTCTTTAACCATTAAAAATAACATGAAACATGAGCAAAATTTACATTAAAATATCACGCCTGTATTCCCCGTAGAGGTTAGAAGAGAAGTGTCCCATATCTCCAGTGATCCTTATGTTCCATCACGGAATAGACAATGAGCCTATTACGATACATCAGGCACAATCCAGAATTAGATTTACTAAGAGAAATTTTAAGTAGTTTACCAATGAAAATGCATTAAATAAAAAACTTATTTTCTGATCGTGACATCACTACAGGAATCGCAGCATGTAAAGATGTCCGTTAATCATCGCGCCTAGTTAGAAACAGTTGATTAGAGGCGACTCGAGCGAACTGCCGTTGTAGAGCAGCGAGGGTAGAGTCATTCTATGTATTATAAGTGACGTGATATAGGCTGCAATATTATGTACATTTAGATATGATAGAGTAATAATTAGATGCGGTTGGTATTTAAAGCTTCTTAGCATAACTGTTTGGAAGTTATTGGCGGTACCGAAATGAACTCTACATACATTTAATTTTTAGTAATGCATCGTTGTCCCAAGCCACGTTTCAGCAAAATTACTGTTTTCAAAACCGATTACATATATTACATTACATATATCTAAAATAAACTATAGAAAGTTCAATTGTGGTATTAGCAAGAGTAACTTCACGCCTGTAATCCTCGAAAAGTTAGGCTAAGGTATGTAGTACACTCGCACGTTTCACTAGTTACGTATATGTTCCACAATGAAACACTCGTAGGTGGTGTTTGATATTGGTGATGGTATAATAAATATATATCACGTTTCGAAGTAAACAAATGAAAAAGTAAAATGTACCGCAGGTGTCCGGCGCCGCGCGGCGCAAGTGCCGAGCGTTGTATGTTTTATTCAGCGCCAGTTTATTCACACTCAGCTAAATTAATTCTATTCGACACACATTTCACGTCCGAGAAGTATTCTTTTGCTTTCGGGGTCACAGATCTATCATTTTGAGAACTCCTCTTGGTATGGTAATAAAAATACTTATATATTCACTAGGATACTGTAAAGGTCATAAGGTGGTGCCCCTATTCACATTATATAATAATATAATCACCTTATTGCTTGCGTTCTAAGCTTTCGATTAATTTTATAAGTTTCTCTAAACGTTACCTTAGCTACGTTACGTAAACGTTACGAACTCTTCCAATTATACCCGTGTGTCGTTTGTGTAACTTCTATAAGTAATTTTATATTTATCGATGTGTAATAAATCACAGATAACTTATACTTGGTTGAAGTAACAAAGGTATACAATATACATATATTTTGGTAACATATGGTCGTTTTAATGGTACAATTTCAAGTTATATTTACCACTCGAAATACAAACGACTATCTAAGACATTCCAGTGAAGTTGCTAGAGCTGACTTAGACTGAATCCCGGATTTACTCTTGATCCCGGGATTTCACTCAAATTACGTCCCGTGTTGTTTGTCAGGGCTTCAGGTTCGAAAATGTATTACTACACTTTCTCTAAATTAAACTGTTTAAATATATTTCACTACAATCATGTGCTTTAAAGGTTTTATAAATAACTCAACTATAAATATGTTCATTTATTTCTTTATTTGAAGCAAAATATATTTTTTAGTATATAGGACAACTTCTAGAACATATTATATTAAAACGATAACACATAAATACTTGAGCCTACGATGAAGGGTCGTCCTTTGAATTATTTGCTAAAATCTTCGGAATGGTCTAATGATAAAAATTTAAATTGTTTTCAAAACAGATAAAAATTTGAATTGCAGAATTTAAAAACAATCTCATGGCACCAGAAGTTAAGTGATTGCTGTGACATTTGTTAATTTATTTCGGCATAGACCCCACCATTTCATCGCTAGCTTTGATACTTTGAATTTCTACTACACCTCAGGGCTTTGAATTGTAAAAAGGAATTAATAATCTTATTAAATCACGTATGTACTAACTTTATTTTGAAGCAAATATAGCCCGAGAAATAAAAATAGAAAATTGTTCAGGTGATTTTTTTACATATAATTTAAAATGTTATGTATAATGTTAAATTGATACAACTAAATGCAAAAAAATAATGATATCGATTATCACATGTGTGCTTAGGAGCTAGCAGAGAATAAAAAAATATTAGTTATTTTTACACAATTACTACTTGGCTGCTGTTGAGTTATTTATTAAATACTAAAACAGATGAAGCCAGTAATTCAACGAATAAAAAATAAATAAAAAAGTTACCTCAGCATATCCAATTCTCCTTACCTATATATTTAAGTAAGACAAAGCTCTGAAACTTAATATAAATACCTACAAAGTATATATCTTTATGTAATATCCGTGTTTTGTAAGAAATTGAACCAGAAACGGATAGTATTCGTCAGATTGATATATCGGCAAACAGTCGGTAGCCAAATACATGGCTGATTGTAATGTAACTGCCAGCTGGGTCCCGGTCTGTATGTTGGTAGATATAGGGTTAACAATTAATATCAGTCAAATAGTAAATTCTAAGCAAGCTCTGTGTTGGGTGCCATACATATAAGCTGACTATAGAAATTTGTTTCTAAGGAAGCGAAGTTGTAATTAAGCAATTTATATCAACACAACCACAACGATAGTTTAATAACAATAATACTGCAACCACAATAAAATTGCTAATACTATGATCAGAACAATCCTGTAATCACAAAGGAAATAAAATTAGAATCATTCTGTAATCATAACCATATTTCGACTATTATAGTACTGTAACTACAACAATACTGTGGCCACTATAATACTGAAACTATAACAATACTTTTTTTTTATCTTCACGCCTGTAATCCCCGAAGAGGTAGGCAGAGGAATGCACAACACTCCCACGTCTCACCGCATACGTTTTTACGTCCCAATATGGAATAGGTGGTGAGCCTATCGCCGTCTATCGGGCACATAATCATACTCCGAACCACTACTAGAATTTTAATTTAATTTAGATTTTCTAGAAATTTTTCTGGAAAATTTTCTAGAAATTTTCTAAATCAGAAAAATTGTAAATTAGGGAAATTCTTTTGTAGTGTTCGACCCGGAAATCGAACCCAGAACCTCCCGATCGGCAGTCGCACTTGCAACCAACACGACCAACGAGGCAGTCATTGTTATTTAATAAGATTTATTAATGATTTAAATTCGACTCATTTTTGTTTTCACTTTTTATAATCCTTTCTTTAGAACACATAATGTAATACATCAAATATTAACACAGTCATTATTTTAACGAGCAATATGTAGCGCGGATTATACAGTAATTGCTTAACAAAGCAAATTAAAGACAAGGCGTTATAAGAATCACTTGTACATAAAAGATTTTTTTTGTCGCTTCGCGCTTCAGGGGACACGTTAAAGAGCCGTTTCCGTTTGTAATTAAAAGTTCGTTAATTTTTTTTCAAAGGCCGTTCCAGAATACATTGTTTTATGTGTAGATTGAACTGATGTATGATCAAGTAATGGTTAGCTTAGTGGCTTAGAAATCAAGCTCCAACTGCCCGGATTCAGCTTTAAAATTCTGATTGAATTGGGTTTTAATAATGGGGCGAAAAAGGGAATAAAAATTATCGATAGTATCCTACACTGGCGTATTTTTTACATTTCCATCTTTCAGGATCTTCCAGAAGCAGTATCGAATGTTTAAATTAATTGTGCAAATTGTGCAGGAGTCGAGGTGCAGCGTCTCGAGACCCGGGCATGTTGAGAACCGCTCAGTACGACTTGAACTGGCTCAACGAGCCCCAGTTCGTGGGGAGCTTCGAGGACGACCACTTCGTTTACTTCGTGTTCAGAGAAGTCGCTGTGGAGTATATGAACTGTGGGAAGGTTAGATTTTGGTATTTACATGTAATTTGCCCATGTACTAAGGCTTCCAGTTGAACTGGTATTATTTGAGTTTCTGTCACGTGAATGCTGGTGACGTATGTGTAAGCTTGCGAAGAAATAAGGCCCGTTTCAGATGATTTAGAAAGTGTTGTCTGTGGTCACTGATATTTAAAAAGTCCAGTACAGGATCGATAATACATTATAACTTTGTCCGTATACAAAGATACAATACATTACTAATAATATAAGACATATCATTTAAACCATCAAAACTATCGTTTTTATAAGGGCAGAAAATAAATTCAACTATTTCTAACTATATATTTTTAAAATTTTGCTCTTATTAAATTGTGTGCCTCTTTTACATCAATTGTATTTTTATGCAGCATTTTTATAATTATTTAATAAAAAAAATTGTTTTTCATTCATATCGATGTGAAAATAATCAGTTACATAAATTTATCACATAAATCACTTTGCATAGTGTAGTTGTAATCTGTGTACCGCAGGCGATCTACTCGCGCGTGGCGCGCGTGTGCAAGGGCGACGCGGGCGGGCGGCGTGTGATGAAGGACAACTGGAGCACGTTCGTGAAGGCGCGCCTGAGCTGCGCCGCGCCCGGCGCGCCCCCCGACGCGCCCTTCCACCACGACCTCGTGCACGCCGTCGAGCATCTGCCGCAGCAGCAGCTGCTCGTCGCCGTCTTCACCACGCCGACGTCAGTACTCGACACCAGTATCGAGGGTCTTCTTGTTTAGGTTATCGCGTCGATAATGGCCACAACTGGACCACGTTGTTCCCGAAGAGGTAGCCTTAGGAGTGTACCACATTCCCACGTTTCACCAGTTACGTTTACGTCCCCCCTCGAATGAGGGGTAATCATAATATGCCACATAACACAACGCCACACACGGGACACAAATCCTTATAATATAATCCGTTAAACTCTATATAGTAGAGTATAATATCGACATTTTAGTATACCCTCAATTATGACGTCATCGTCATTGTTATACTGGACTTAGTGTTTTGCCCCAACGCTATGCGTACTTATTGTATACCTCTAACTGTGTGCCGTTAGTTAACGTCCACATCCCTCCCCAGGAACAGCATAGCCGGGAGCGCAGTGTGCATCTACAACATGTCGGACATCCAGGCCGCGTTCGAGGGGCCCTTCAAGGTGCAGGACTCGCCGCTGTCCACGTGGGAGCCGCGTGCGCCGCCTGCGCCCGCGCGCGAACACTTCCGCTGCGCCAGCGACGCCAGGTACCGCCGCAGTACCGCCGCAGTACCGCCGCAGTACCGCCGCAGTACCGTCGCAGTACCACCGTAGTCACAGTCAGGCTATACAGTGTGCCAGTCCTTTAAATATTTGACTTTCAATCATTCTAGTTTCATATTTGGGCTATTGGAGTTGGGCTTGAATGTTATATTTTGTTCTATTCTACATTACTTGTTTAATGACAGGAGTTAATGAGTGTACCTTGATCAAATCGATTTGCTTATAAAGACTACCCGTTTGACTGAACCTGGTATGCTTGTTTTGTCAGTAGTCTGCAACATAATTTCTTGGTCGAATAAGGCTAAAGCTAGCTTCAAAGTAATTATTGTGTGTGCAGAAAAAACAATTTGTAAGCGTGGTTGATAGTGTTCACATCATTACTCGATAATAGATGGCGCTGTCTTCTATAGCATACTATAGACCACCTATTTAGTGCATGCACATAATCTGTAAATAAAAAGTGGTGATGAAGCGATTGTTCAACAAGTATGATCATCCAAAACTCTATTTATGTATGTAATATTTATTCACAAAAGAATTATATTCTTAATTCTAATATAGATAATGAATTTTGTCAATAGCTTTAAGGCTTTAACCCTCTTGTTAGAGGAAGATCTATGTCCGACTCTGGTTTTATAAAAATTTTGATGATGATTATGGTGATGAAATTAAATGATACCGTTACATTTTTACAGATCACATTTAGCGATAGAATATCAAAGATACCATCTCATGTACGAATGGATCCAGCCAATATCGGGTGAGCCCGTCTACAAGGCCGTATTGCAGAGATTCACGCACGTGACCGTGGACGTCACCTCCACCAAGAACGTGGGCAAGCAGCTGGTCTTGTATGTGGCAACACAGAACAACGAAGTCCTAAAACTGTCAGTGTTGCCACGGTACGATGGCGCTTGTTTGGTTGAAACATGGAAACTGACAGATGACAAAGGAGGCTATAATATTCGGACGATGCAATTTGTTAAAGACACGGTTAGTATGGTTCAGTTAAGTTTAGATCCGTTTACTCGTATCATATTTCAATTAAATAAAAATTTATTTCGCTTTGTATTTAGCGTATGATAATTGAAAATAATATGTATATTTAAACTAATTTTTCATCTACACTAATTAGTGTAAAGTGTAAATCTTTACTCATGATAAAGAATTAAGTTTTAGTTTATTACTTTTATGGCATTTAGATATTTGTAAAAACTTCTGTCCAAAAGTGTCCATTTGTTAATTAGGCATGATAGCTTAATTAATGTCTACTGGAATGAAAGCGGAGTAGGCAATTAAAAAGTTTACTGTTTTAATTATTTATAATAATTTTATACATAAAATATTCATTAGAATACTAAGACGAGTTTTGAGATTACCAAAATTATTCTCCACCAGATGTCGCTGTACGTCGGCAGCGACACGGCCGTCCTGCGCATAGGCGGCGAGCGGTGCTCCAGGTACAAGAGCCGCTCGGGCTGCGTGGGCGCCGCCGACCCGCACTGCGGCTGGGACGACGCCCGGGAGCTCTGCGTGCGAGCGTCCGCTCACGCGCACGAACCTTTTTTCATACAATCCACCGCATCCTGTCCTTCGGCTGATACACCCGGTATGTAAAATATACATATATCAAGTATAAATAAGTGATGGGTATGAGAAAGTGTGTCGGGGCGGAATGAGAATACATTGCCCGATCCCATGCCGGTATACAGACTGTCGTAACGGGCGGCTAAACCCAGCAATGGCAGATTGCGACATAGCGGTGTGTCTAGGCACAGCCACACGGTCCGACCACCCATATGCAGCAGCGGAAGCCGTGCGAGAGGCAGCAATGTAGTGCAATGGGCTGATGACAGTGATACGATGTATAGTGAATGTTGGCATGTGGTGGCGCAGTGGACGGCGGCTGGTCGGCGTGGTCGTCCTGGGCGCCGTGCGAGCAGGCGGGCTCGGCGGGCGCCGCGCGCGCCGCGTACGCCGACGCCGCGCCGGACACGTGCGCGTGCCGCGCGCGCCGCTGCGACAACCCGCGCCCGGCGCGCGGCGGCCGCGACTGCCAAGGTACCGCGTTGCCAGGCGACCGGAAACAAATATTTGTTCTGTGTTCAAATATATAGAGACATCCAAAACATATAAATATATTTATATACAAAAATATACATATTTTTACGCCAGGTCCCATACAGGGTACATAGAGAGCAACGCCTCCCGGAACTCCTCTACATTCTTCATTCTCTTTATACTGTATATATGATGTACATATGTTTAGTATCTCGCCCGTTGATAATAACATAACAAGCTTGTTCATACCTACTTTGGTATTCCATAATTAGGACATTTATTATTTAATTAATAATACAAATAATTGTATTGTTTTATTCAAAATCTTATTGGTTATCCTAACAAGTAAATATTCTGGCTGCTGAAGGACAACAACATAGGCGATTTGAAAAGCCCTGCCTTGCAACCTGCATGCCCAGCGTGGGGACCATGGTGGTTATGCAGCCCTCAGATTTACTCGTAGATTGACGATAAATGTTTTGTTCAGTATGGTTGACAAAAAACATTGCTTGACAGGTGCAAGCATAGCCGTGACGAATTGCACGGTGCACGGCGGCTGGTCCCCGTGGTCGGGCTGGTCGGAGTGCTCGGCCACGTGCGGGATCGCCGTCAAGTCGCGGCGGCGCTCCTGCACCTCGCCGGAGCCCAAGTTCGGCGGCAGGGTCTGCGTGGGGCTGGACGTCCAAGACCTGTATTGTGCCAACCTGCCGCCATGTCCAGGTATGTTTATAATAATTTCATACGCATGTCATCATATAATATCATATCGACCCTTCTATCGTTCCACTGTTGGAACATGGGTCTCAGAATGAGAGGGTGTCAGAATGTGTACGCATGTCAATATCTTAGTAATTCTAAATGTATAGATTAATAAGGTTAGTTATATACAGTTGCACTATGACATGTGTTTGTATGATGCTTCATACACTAGTAGTCTTCTATATGTGTTTTACTTTATAATATTTTGTTCTTAACAATTTATTCAGTTCAACAATTTATTAACTAATGTGTGAAATATTAGCTAGAGACTTTAATTACTAATTTAATTCTATATTACTTAGATGATCTAATTTTAATTGTATTTATAGTTAATTAATAAGATTTCCGCAGACCCCACTCTGGCGCCGGTGGACGGGGGCTGGTCGCCGTGGTGCGCGTGGTCCGCGTGTGCGGGCGCGGCTTGCGGCGCGGCGGCCGGCTACCGGGAGCGGCGTCGAACGTGCGGCAGCCCCGCGCCGCAGCACGGCGGCGCCGACTGCGACGGGCCGCGCAGCGAGAGGCAGCCCTGCGACTTGCGGCCGTGCGAGGTGCGCAAGGCCACCGCGTGGACACCTTGGGTGCAAATACCTAGTGAGTATACTTATACTCAAGAAGAGGCACTTGCCTTTAAGTCGCTTCAGCTTATGGTATTAGACTCATGTTCTGCCTTTCGCGTTCGAGGAAGTACAGGCGTAACGTTATGTTATGCTATATAGATAACTAAATAAATATATCTGTAAAATCATAGAGTTTGGTTATTATTATAGCAAAGATGACTGCACATCTAAATATCATACCTGATTTTTATAATGTAAATATTTAGTTATTTTTTATATTTCTTCTAGGTAATGCATCAGACGGCAGTTACACTGAAAAAAGATTCAAGTTCTTATGTAAAGCGCCCACTCCGGAACAAATACGAGTAAGTGTATATTGTATGAATCATGTACATGTTACTGTGACTATTTTATTTCTTGTATAGCATAGTTGTCATATAAATAATGTAATCAAAATTTAATTAGATATTTACTTTTAGATCCTTCTGAGAATAGACATAGAGTGTTGCACGTTTTTGTATTTTTGATGAGACCACATTATCTGTATACATAGAATACACCATCAGTACTTTGCCAGATTAATGACAAAACAAGATCTTACGCTTAAGTTTTATCCCTTTGTAATTACAATGCATGATGTAGGATAGGATTGGATACTATATTGTACTATAATACCATACTATGATAGTAGTAACGTGTGTGCGTGGTGGCAGCTGTCGCTGGCGCGCGAGGAGGAGCGCTACTGCTCGGCGCTGGGCGCGTGCGGCGGCGCGCCGCCCGACGACGGCGGCTGGGAGCCGTGGGGACCGTGGGGCGCGTGCTCGGCCGCGTGCGGCGGCGGCCAGCAGGAGCGCGCGCGCCGCTGCGGCCGCGCGGCCTGCGCCGGCGCGCCGCACATGCTGCGCGCCTGCAACACGCACGCCTGCGCCGGTACATGCACACTTTACTCACTGAAATAAACAGTTCAAAAATTAGTGCCTCGTTGATCGAGTTAATGCAAATGCAGCTGCTGATCGAGAGATCCTGGGTTCGATCCCCGAGTCGGGTACTATTGGATTTTCTTCTATTGCCCTATATTTGGCAATAGAAAAAAACCAAGGCAAAATAGAAGAAAACTAGATACTGGGCTCAACAGTAGGCCACGGAAGGCAAAGGCAACACATGAGTCAAGGTAGAAGCATACACGAAAGTACTAAATTGTTTTTCCAGGCGAATGGTCATGCTGGAGCGAGTGGAGCGAATGTAGTGGCGATTGTGAGAGCGGTTTGACCGGGCACAGAACGCGAACCCGCATGTGTTTGTCGCCTGAAGGCTGCGCGGATGCCGGCGCCGCACTAGAGCGCCGTGTTTGTGTCAACAACTGTGCTGGTAAATTATTTAACTATTTAAATATCCTTGGTATAATATCTTTAATATGTATAAAATGTGTAAATGTATCCGAATAAAAAAAATGGAATTTAAATTTGAACATTAATAAATTCGCATTATGAGCATTATATTATGAGCATTACATATTAATTTTCAATGCAAAATTAATGTGCTGCATTATGTAGAATTTATGCAAACTATCTTAAATTTTCTGATTTAGAATTTCTAGTAGTGGTTCGGAGTCTGGAAGTGTGCCTGATGCATGGAAATAGGCTCACCACCTATTCCATAGTGGGACTTAAACGTGACCGGTGAATCGTGGGAATGTTCTGCATTCCTCTCCCTACCCTCTCGGGGATTACAGGCGTGAAGTTACGTAATTATTTTATAAAAAATACGTGTATATATTGTACTTACTCAAAATCTAGATGAAAATAAAAGGAAACATTAATTTCTTACTAGACATTCGCCTCAGATGCGCCGCGCTGCACACTCCACACTAAGAAGTTAAATAAAAATGCCAATACATCTTGATGTTATCGCTCAGTAAGATACTGGAACGGCACATGTGAAAGTTATTAGGGCTCGTCACTTGGGGGAGCATTCGGCGGTGATTGCGGTAGCCATCTTGTGACGTCACGGACGAGTGACAGCTTGCTGCTATACCTAATGGCGTCGAAAATGTTATTATACATACATACATACATATATGATGCTTCGTTATCCGATTTTGAATGTTTGCTTTTAATATAGGTAAAAAAAACTTCTTATCTCAAAGAATGGGTATTTAATATGTGTTTCATGTCTTGTTTATTGAACTATTTTTTATTTCATTGTATTTGAAAATAAGGAAAAAAGGACATAGGAAGTATGATATAAAAATAAACAGATATTAATTTTAAACTAAATATCGCTTGCTACGAGGTTATAGAAAAACATGCTCGTCTTAGAAATCACGAAAGAAATCGCACTTGGACGTTATCGCAATCTATGCCCTTAACCTTTTCATTCTGAGAAAAGACTCATGTCCAACAGCGGATTGAAAAAAGGGCTGAAAAATGAAATTTTGGTGGCATTTTCTATAAACATTTATATTGGGTATTATAAAATAAGTACTCAATGTTCAAAGTAATAATTTCAATATTTCAAATCTATAGGTATAATTTATACATTGCAGAGAAAATTAATTCCGCACGGCAAAGTACCGGAACGGCACATGTCGCTCGCAGTTAATAGCACTGCTGTCGGACGGAGTGCTCTGCGGTGATGCGGAAGCGACGTTGTGATGCCATCCGCAATCCGGCCGCCATCTTGTTAATGGGCGGCACAATACTCTGATTGTTTAGCTTTTATTAGAAAATAATTCATTCATATTTATCATTCAAGATATCCATTCATTGTTTCACCACCACCAACCAACCAACGTCAGGAAAATGCCTTTACGCATCCCACCGAGCTCGGGGGAGCCCGATGGGTATGTGGGGCTCCAAAGTAATTT
>DWEJ01001397.1:0-13159 GCA_018245835.1 Mysoria sejanus stolli | reverse complement strand
AATGCATACGCCTTTGTTACACATTACATGTAGTTCACGATATAGAGTATATATGAATATATCCAACACTAAGAGCACACGAGTAATTTCACCTACAAAGCAGGTATTTAATTAAGGGTGTACCTTTAATATCTATGGCCGTGACCCAAGTTGGTGGATAAGTGGATATGAAGAGGACAGGATCTACACTTAATTAATTTTCGTATTCTACTACATTTACGAAAATGGACTGCATGTAACAGTGGTCTTTTGTTAATTGAAGGTGTGCATACCGTATAATATTATTTTTGCGACGTGAACGTCATGGTGAGTTTCAAAGAGATAATTTTATAAATACCGAACGCAAGTGTAAGGAGCTTTATATATCTTTAAATCTACATATACGTTATTATGTCAACAGACCCTATGTCCCTATACCCTGAGATGTTTGGTTTATACAGAACTTGTTTTAACACTTCAACATCTTTTATAACGTATTGGCACAATATTTTGACTCGACGACTGACAGCTCGGTCCCATAGGTGGGGCAGCACTCTAGACTGGATGGAAGCACTGTCGTCCTTCACTGGCCGCTGCTGATTCATATCCATATATCATATATGTATGTATGTCTTTGTGCCACACTGAGTTAGTGCTATTAGTGTCAAATACATTTTCAATATCAGTAAGCCGCCAGTTTGTATTCACGGTGTTTACCGTCATGAGGAAGTTTATAGCAACAATCAATACCAACGTGACCTCCTCAACCCCATTCCGTCAGAAATATAACACGGTTTGAGCAATTAATCATGTGTCATTATCAAAGCTGCTTTACCCCAATACCTTTTTACGTCAACGACGTTACTAATTTTGATGGAGGCGGCTAGGCAAAAACAATGTACTCTTCCAACTTCCGGCTATAACATGTGATTAATTAAAACATATTCCCACAAAATAATTCATTTGATTTTGTTAACCGACTTCAAAGTAGTAGTTAGGAGGTTCTTAATTCGGCCGGTATATATTTTTTTTATATATGTACACGAATTACTCCGCCGTTAGTGGACCGATTTTAATTATTCTTTTTTTATTGTGTATATTGTGTAGAGGCGAGCTGCAAGTTGGTCCCATTTAAATATGGTTAGGATCCATCAATGGGTTCTGGAGAAAATGAGGGGAACTCCTCATATCTCATATCTCATATCAACCCTTCTCTCGTTCCACTGTTGGAACATGGGTCTCCTCTCAGAAAGAGAGGGTTAAGGGGAACTCCTCAACCCATGTAAATATAACTGCCATAACTTCGCCGTTTATGAACCTATTTTAATGCCTTTAATTTCGTGTCTGGACAATTGCTACAAGTTAGTCCCATTTAAATATGATGAGGATCAGAGTGGGTTCTGGAGACAGTTCAGTTCATCATTGACTATTTAAGGGTCTGATAATGTGGCTCGGAGACAAAATATGTAACTCCTCAACCGATGAAAATAATTGAATTGTGTTTGAAGATATTTGGTGTAGGTACTAATGAAATTGAATTACTTACTTACTAGCTATGATCAGAGGAACATACGTACATATAAAAATCGAAAAATAAAAAATAACTACGTTAAAAAAACCGACTTCAAAACTAAAAAATCAAAAATTATAAAGATTTAATATTAATTATATATTGCCTATTATTTACATGTGCTATTTACTAATTGGTTTGAAGTCGGTGTTTTTTTAAAGCTTGGCACCGACTTCAAACCTATTAGTAAATAGCACATGTAAATAATAAATAGTATATAATTAATACTAAATCTTTATTATTTATTACTTTTTAGTTTTGAAGTCGATTTTTTTAACGTAGTTATTTTTTATTTTTAAAGATACTTGAAATAAATCACGGGTAAATTAGAAAGCCATTTTTCGTTTATCGTCATTCGGAGTATGATATAATTATACACAATAAATGTGTGAATTTACAAATTGATCCCTCCACTGTTTACTTTCTCCTTCAAAGTGGGGAACCTTGGTGAATATGTAGTTAATCAAGCAGCTTCATTTCATAAACCAATACGGAAAACCGCGAGTAATGTATAACAGTTATTAATTAAACAATGTTACTGTTTAAGTAGAAAATATTCCTCATTTTTACACTTTATGAATTCTGTGATCGCTTGGAAGAATTCTTAAAGGAAATTGCGAAAATAAATCTTATTTGTTTTAAAAATACTATCGTCATTAATATGCCACATTTACTGCATATAGTAATGTATCTCAAAGTCGGAATTCTGATAAAACTTTACATAATTTAGTTTTAAGTTTTGTGTAAAAAGGTTTTTACACAAAACTTTAACCTATATGGCATGGCAAAATTTAAAAAATGTATAATCTCTTTTGAACCATACAAATCGACACCATACAGAAAATGACTTAGAAACAAGCAATTTCTGTGATATTTAATTTTATATTAGGGATAGTACTTAAAATTTACTTCGGGGTGTATGTAAGGAGCTTACCCCAACGGCGACTGTGTCTAATTAATCCTGTCAACACGGTGGCTGATCACACAACGGCCCCTATCAAGGCCAGCTAATAATATTAGCTGTTGATTAGAAGAAGTCTTAAGACTTCAAATGTAGAAAATAACTTTAAAGCATCTCGGATTAAAGATCTGAATCAATCTTTATAAATATAAAATACAAAATTTAAAATGATTAAAACAAACTTAAAATAAATTTTTAAATTAATAAAATATTCATATTTCTACAATCTGTCATCGTTATTGCAGTTTTAATTTTTTATTATTGTAGGTATTGTAACTTAAAGGAAATCTAATAATAGAAAAGAACAATAATATTAAGAGGTCTTTGTTTTGACCAATTATAGCTGACTTTTGAAACAACGGTTTTATTAAAATACCATCAGTTCTCAGTCTGCGCTCATATGTCGTTCAGTATGAACATACCTAAATGTGATGCTCGTGAATGAATGATTCCGTTTGAAGAAACGTAATAAAATTACATTTACGTTCATTTATTTGTGGCAATGACAGTAAATGTGTAGTTTTAGAACAAATGTCAAAATAATATTTTGAAGACTTTCAGGAAAATTAATAACATAAAATTTTCATGAGTTCAGAATAATGGTCGCTTTAATACGACGTAGGTACTCGTAGATGTAAGGGCCAAGATGAGGGAATGACTTTCACTATGATGAAATGGCCACAGTTTTGTAGTCACGGTATTTTTAATGTTTCTTCGTAATAATAATGTACATAGGTGGCGTTAAATAAAAATAATACATAAGAAAATAATTGACAAATAAAACCGGACATTTTTATAGTCTAAAATTTTCATTTCGAAATTTGAGATTTAAAACTATTATACAAAAATCGATTTAATAAGTATATCTAGATAATAAACTATTTACAAATTCCAGATCACTTATGCAAAATGCGACCTGACGGACAGAGCGCGTGCTGGTGGCATCGGGGTTTTTGATATCGTCGCCGGTGGTAACGCTCTGATTTGCTTCTGTGAGTTACAACTGGAACATTTTACGTTGGTGTCGTTGGATAGTGATTTATTGTTGCGACATTTGCAACGTGCCCCGCGGCGAGGATTCGCCGACCCGTTTATATCTCCCAGCTCTGTGTAACAAATAACGTATTAACATTCCCGAAGGGTCCTCATTTTAATAATCTAATAAGCTTTGGGTGCCCAGTGAAACATAATAACGAAGCTAACCTATTCAATAGATTGATATATGTAGTACATACAGCCCTTAATTAAAGCGTACGATTAAAAGTGGTATTGACTATGTACATACAATTTCCTATTTGTGGTGTGCTGTACACAGTAATAGGCACACTTCCTATACTAATTTATCTCAAAATTATCTAAGTTCCATTAACAGCGAACTTTGATCACAGGAGTGACTAAAGTCATATTTACAAATATATATAGCACTTAGAAATCAAAATTATTTATTACGTGAATGAAAACAGGCTGATGTTCAATGTTGTAAAGTTCAATGTGAAGACCACTGATGCTTGCGTCAATTCGTTGCGTTGCGACAATTGCGTCAATTGCGTCAATGAATATAATTCTTTATTACGCTTTAAAAGTACCTACACATTCAAACAAACCTAACAAGTTCAAAATCATCTCCTGTACCTATCCATGCGAGTGACGTAAAAATTTTTGGCAACGCGAAACTTTTAAATTATGGTTCCTTTATTATCTATTTGATACTGGGGTGTTACTAATGAAAAAATGTCATGGCGTGGCATGAAAGGTTCTTGCCACGAAAACACTTAATGCTCGTTAATGGTTATTCTAATCTACTTTTATGCATCTTAACAAGGCCTTGATTTCCCACGCAGGCCAAGTGTAAGTATAATTTATGGTGAAGTTTAAGCTTTGCAGATTCAGATTTCCTTCATTATCCTTACAACAAGTTTAATGTTTAAACCGTAGATCATTTTATAATTATAAAATTGTACCATCGGGTACTACGGGGACATAGACTGATTTAAAATTAATTATTTCATTTCATGAAGATCTACCAATACTCCCGCACTGCAATTAAGGGAGATGGGGGTGTGTAAAAACAGCTCTACACGGTATCAGATTCCCGCGCTAGCAACAGCTAAGACACCTCCAATTGCCTCATTACATTTTTTTAATATTATATATATTTTTTCCTATCAACTTGTGTCATCTTAAAATTTAAAGGCAATAAATTATTATTTTCTTTCTTTTCTTTTTTTCATTTCAGAGGACCGTAGCTTAATTGGTAGACTGCGAAAAAACTTCTTTAGTGTAGTAAGGCTTGCTGCTGTTTAACAACTATTTTCCAAATTTAAATTGAAAACTAGTAGTTGACTACATGTCAATTCTTATGAACTTTATATTTGAGTCTATATGTAGATAGCAACTTTAGTACTCAACATGTAAACTCTTATTATTGCTTCGTTAAAACTCTTAATATTGAAGAAAAGTATGATATTCTAAAATACTATATCTTAACCACCCTTTCATTTGGGAATTACTGAACAATAAGATGATTGAATTTATTACAATCATAGTTACTATAATAATTTTATTGCTCTCAGAAAATTTTTAAACAGAATATAGTTTTCGTTACCGTTACCGTTTCGTTACCGTTACATACGACTGCTGAAACAACGTCTCTTAACTCAATTTAATTATAATTTTGCGAATATTTTTGGTTCGATATTAATCTTAATTATAAGTAATTGGTCTATATTTGAGTAAAATAGAGTTTATTGCATCATAAATAAATTCTGTCAATAATAAATTCTGTCAAGATATGACAAGTATAGGGTAAACCAGGCATACGTGCCCCAGTCGATACAATTCAATTACTTTATATTATATTTATATTATAATTTGGTTAATGTGCCCTGATTTTTTGGGTTTGTTTGTTTTCATTTTATAATATTATTTCTAAGTATTTTTTTTGTATTCATTTTATAATATTATTTCTAAGTATTACTGATCAATTATTATATTTCAAGAAATGGGGAAGAAAAAGACTGCAGATCTAAGAAAATGGACAGAAAAAATATACCAAAAACAATAGAAGATGTCAAAGCGAGAAAATCGGAGTGAATGAGACTAGCCGGACATATGAAATACCTTCACGAACCGTACGTGGACTCATCATGAAAGGCTGAAAAAGCAAACAGAAGATAGGTAGACCTTCTGAATTAGGTTATGAAAATGAATTGAGACTCGTAGCTCACATTAAACGTCTCGAAACTATAGGATTTCCCCTGAAACAGTCAAGACTGTTATAAATAGTGGCACTAATCTGCAATCAATTCAGAATAATGACCTTCCTTTGCCGTGTACTTCCACATCTGTAATGAATCAGAATGACCAGCTTTTACAGTATTCTGTTTTGTCACAAAAAGAAACACCAACCAAAACTTTTCAGGTAGTAAATTCATTACCTGTTATACATCAGGAATTAATTAAAAGGAAGCAAAATGTTAAGATTTTGACATTAGGAGGTAATTTAGCAACTCGAAAACTCGTTGAAAACTAAAATAAGTCGCAAGAAAAAAACTTGACCACCCCTTCATCAAAATGTAAGTAGAAAAACGTATTACAGAAGTATTTTCGTCATTGGAAAGTGAAGAAGAACTATAGCTCATTAAACCTAGTGAGGAATATTCCGATGAAAATGACAACACTTGTGTAGAATGTCTCAATACTTACTAAAATATACAAAGAAGAAAACTGACTGGATTCAGTGTTTGCAGTGTTCTGGCTGGTTCCATGAAGATTGCTCAATATTATCGGAGAAATGCAACAAGAGAGGTGGCAAAAATAAAAGGAAAAGAAAACGAATAAAGACAAGAAAATGAGAGGCTATACCAGGGCACATATGACTGATGTATCCGTGAAATGTGCCCTACCCTGGACTTTAAATAAACGATCATCTCACCTTTTATAATTACATTTAAGAAGTTTTTTTTTTAGTTTTTGCGAAGGGAATAGAGTCAGAGGTTAAGACTAATTACTTCGATAAAGATGTTTTTAATAATACCGTTTATTATTTGAATTCTTTGAATGGTGGGGCACGATTACCAGATTTACCCTAGTAAGAAATATATAAATATACAACTACAATAATTTCGTGTCGTGACATGACGCGTCTAAGATCGCTGCGAACTTTTGTAGATCGTCAAAATTAAAAAAGTTGCATAACTCGCGCACATGCTTGAGCGCGAAGGATATGAGTATGAACTTTTGCACAAGGTTATGATGGTGAAACTTGCCAGAGCAAAGGGTGTAGGGAGTGTATGTAATGTGCGGGAGTGATCGACCATGGCGAGTCCTGCCGAGCTGTATCACCTTGCCAAGAACAGAAGAGAGTATACTAAGGTGATTAACAAGCCTTCGCGAGCCAGAGCAGCATCCAAACAAAAAAGACAGAGAATTTTTAATCTTGTCTATTTGTTTATTTAGCCTAACAAACAAGCAGGCGGGCCACCTAACAATCGGTGCTGACCATCGCCTATGTAGGTGCATTTGACAAATCGTTGTCGGAGATGTTTGCTGCAGGGATGTTAAGGAGCTCCGTAACCGTAACCGAAACTATCGGATAGCCGATTTAAAAATATATCTGTGACCGTAACCGAAGCCGATATAAAATTTTGGATAATTTCGGATAATGGCAGAGTCTAAATGAGACACGTTATGTATGACAAGTTTTTTTGATAGGTCTAGGACACAAGCTACGCGCATCCTTTACATTAATATGGATAACCGAAACTATCTAAAAGTATGGGATATACCGAAATAATTTCATGTCCGTATCGTACCGAATCCGATATTATAATTATTCCTATATCCGTATCCAATCCTTATCCGAAATTTCATATCCTTAATATCCCTGGTTTGCTGTATGAAATAATACACGACAAAAATGATAATTCAATTAACTTCAATTAAATAGAACTCACCAGACAGCGGTATCCCGTCGCACACGCTCGAGCGGTGGCAAGTGCGCGTCACGTCATTGCCATGCGTACCCAGCACGCCCTCGAGGACCTGATTCGAGCAAATTAACATAATAATCCATTTACGGTTGAATCATTTGTGATCCGATCGCTTATAAAATTAATTTATTAATTAACCCAATTAATTGTTATGTAGGTAATATAGACAGGAATTCTTTGATGAAGTTGAGCGTTATTGCCAATTGGACTTACAAAACTCATTAAACTACCAGACAGATCCCACTTATAAATTACTAGATGTGCTCGCGGCTTCGCCCGCGTGGAAATTAGTGTGTTACAATGTTTTTCCCGCGTAAATACCGACCTCGTGGGAATTCTAGAATGAAAAGTAGCTTATATCTTGCTCCACAAAGAAAAGAAAAAATTAAATACCTAGACAAAAAGATGAGCAGGCGAACTAGAGGTAAGAGCCGACAGGCGCAACGCGGATCTAGCTCGGCATATCCTACTTATGTGTAAATACTTTATGTACTCGCCCAACTGTATTTATGAGCAACCCTGTATAAACTTACTACTATGTTTTATTATACCTCTTAAAATAAGCTTAAACCTAAAGAATAATATGAAACTAAACGGGCCACATCGCTTCGTCGCCGACCGACTCTCTAGGTGTAACATTTAAAAGGTCACAGCGCTTGGTGGCGCTAGTAGAAGATAGAAGATTCTTGTTGATTTTGCCGTATTCGTAGTTACTTTCAACAATCGAAGTAGTACACGACATTTTCGTGTACGCTGCGCTTTCTTCCGATCAATTTTGTTTCCCGTGGGAATGAGATATTTTCCCGCGGTAGCCTATGTCCTTTCTCAACATCTTATCTATGTTTCTGCCAAATTTTATCAAAATTGGTGCACTGGTTTAAGCGTGAAAGCGCAACAGACAGACAGATGGAGTTACTTTTGAATTTATAGTATTAGTATGGATAAGCCTTTTAGAACACAAAGGGTAACTTTAATAACCCCTTTAGATATCCAACCTCTTGTAATCACTTTATCAAACTTTCTCGCACTTCATCTCATTATAATCAGCATAGCAATTTATTTACAAGAATCACTTAAATTTAAACGGTTAGTGTTTAGACGGTGTAGGTATATTGTCTTAACCCTTACAGCATATTAAAGACAAAGGGAGTAGTTCGGTAAATGTAACATAATTCTTGAAGAGGTAGACAGATAAGTGTAGTACATACGATGGTTTCACCAGTTACATTTAGATCTCACTATGGAATAGGCGGTGAGCTTAATACCATAGAAGTCAAATACAAAAAGGAACAGTGGTAGAATAGAATAGAATAAAATAGACTAGCAAACTGTTTATTTCGTCCACATAACAAAGAGAGATATAACAACAATTAACAATTACAAGACTATAAATTAACACAATTAGAAGTTAATTAATAATATAATTATGGACGAAAATGGACCCACTCAGCCTAGAACGCAGAGCACCACGTCCGCTGATTTTCAGTGGAATCCACTTTTCTTGCAGTTCGGCCTAGCGAAAAGACAGTTGTGCCAGAATAAAAATAAAAATGAAGAAAAACAAAAAAAATATTAAAATAAATACGTAAATAAATAAAATAAAAAGAGGTGTGAGATCTTAGAAGTTAGAAATTTGGAATAGGGAGGTATGGTAAACTTCCTATAAGTAAGTGTATGCTTAATAGTGTATTGAAATGTATGCTTGATGGAGGTGGGTAAGCGTGGAGAGCGGCAGCATGCACCTGAGCACATGTGGCTACATGTGTATATGTATGTGCGTGCGTGGGGTAATAACAATACATAGTGTAATAACGTAGTGTAATAACAATATATACTTAATAAACATAATATCTTGGGAAATCTCCACACACGGCCATGTGATCCCAAATCAAGCGTCAAGAGAGTTTGTGGTATGGTAACCAGACGGCTGATAAACTACATATACCTAAATAGGTATATAATTAATTAGATTTTTTTTACACCCAGACACAGAACAAATACTACACCGAGACTCAATAAATGCTCATCACACTAATATTTATTTTGGGTGGGAATCGAACCCAGGACCCCAGCGTATCAGTCAGGTTCACTGACTATTGCGGCCGGGTTCGTGGGTTAATGGTGACACGAGGGACTGTAATGAACTCCTCTGCCTACTCTCTTTGTGACACTGCTCTGTCATTTTTGTTAAAAATTATATGATTTGAGACGACATTATGACTTATTCAGCTAGTTAACATATCGTAACCACTGACCGTGCCAACCATAATCGAAGATATACATCATTATTTTTATTATTATTATTAGTTGCCTGCAGAAATAAACCAGTTCAACTCTGTTGAAGACGCGAAACCTTATATTAAGTTTGGTCTATATTCTCCTAATACAGTGGTATTAGATGCTGCATGAATATGCATGGAAACAGTCGATACCCAGACGCGTTGATTGCGACGAGCGGCACCAACAATATTGACAGCAGCCCGCGGGGATTGTTCGCACCGCACACCATTCAGTACGATTAGTTTTTGCTTTCGCAATGTGCGATTATTCTAAATACATTTATATAAACCCACACTCGTACGTATCCAAATATTTCATTCATGTATAAACGTTATGCACATCAAATGGATTTTGTAGTTATGTTGATTTAAAATGTCATTATTTTTAAAATATTGGTAAGAATTTTATCTTAATAATCAATAGCATCTGCTATTAATTGTATTTTCAAACTTGATTAGGTACCTACTATGGTCGTAGACATTATATGATATCAGTAATTACTGAACAATAACTATGGCATTATATGTAGAAATGTTGGTTACTAGTCTATGTTGAGGTTAAGTCATATATAACAGTAAATGAATCTCATATTTTAAGCATAAAACATGTAGCGAGAACGGCCATATGCAGCGTTCTATTTCTGTGTGGCGACATGGGTGGCGGGGCCGCAATAAATCAACACAATTTGTTCCGAGAAATTTTGACCGGCCGCCATTTAAATTATGAAAATATACTTTATTTGAGGCGCGGATGTCGTCGATCCGCGGGCGTAGGCGCAGATGGTCAGAAGCGTGGAACTAAGGCCGCTGATGGTGTGTTTATCGATTTATAACGGTTCCAAACACACCGCATCCAACTTTAGATTGGACGTCATGTGCGCTATAGTAAAATGTCACGCGCTAAACTATTCATACTCAGTTTTTACACAACACATGCCGGGAAACGACCCCTTAGTTTCGGTGCCAATGTTTTTGCGCTGTTTCTAACGTTACGTTTAGGTTAAACCGTAGGAATAATTATTTTATGGTATAAGTATAGTGATGTGGATATTTTAGGCTAAGTAGCTACGTATTATCTTGCTTATAGGCCAGCTACTTAAATATTTTTGCCGTAAGTAAATACTTAAAGTCAACCATAAACACAAATGAGCAACATTTACAATAATCACATAGACAATAATAGACGATAGTTGACAACTGGCGGCTCGTTTAAATAGCCTGGCATCAACTATAATGAGTATACGACCAGCCCCACATTACAGCAGGTAAAACCAATATGGCCGCGCCAAAAACAGCTAAGTACGTTTCCCTTTCCAGATTAGTCCTTCTGGAACTATTCGCACGCTCGTTAACGTAATGGCCGCCGAGCCAAAGATAAATTTATTGGATTACGACAAAACCAACCAGCATTAAATTAGAAGAACGACGTGTAATAAAAGTCGCGCGGCCGCTACTAAAGGTGTTTTCGCTAATTCGTTGATATATGTGTGTATTGTACGCAGGACCCTGGTTGTAGTACGTGTAATAGATGCGTGATTTTAGTATAATATTTAATGTATTCTATAAATGGCCTCAACCCTTCTCATGCTGAAAGGAGACCCTTGTCCAATAGCGCCACGATCAAAGGGTTGATCCTGTAAAACAAAAATATGTACTTAGGTACTTGAATAAATTAAGTATTAACAACATAAAGCACAGAAGCACTCGAGTGTACCGAGTTAAATTTCTCCTTTTTTTGAAATCGATTAGTAAAATATCATTAATTTACAGAAAAAAAAACATAATTAATTATTACATTGTCACTAGTGCGTGTACAATTTAAGCAATTTACGGCTGCGGACATGTTGAATAACATTGTATTGTTTTATTACGAACCTTCGACAGGCTCTTGCCGCTTGTCGTACGTGAAAATGAATCTTACATTGAGCAGAAAACCACGGTGTCTTTACAGTAATTTGGTCAATACATACTTATGGGCCGGGAGGGAACTATTATGGAATAAATACTGAATAAAGATTTATACAAGCGCGTAGATCAGGATTACAGACTATCCAATCACAATTTATATCAATATTTCAACGACGGGTCTGTAAGAATAGGGATATTTGGCAACCAGTGCTCCCTGATTATCGTGTAAGGGACTGGATGTACTGATAGAATAATAAAAACATTTCTATATACCGTATATTATTAACCTATTTATGAATCTTGAAAATCTCCATGGAAAACAGCTTTGACATGGTTATCTGAAATACTCTCAAAATTATCCAAGGTTGTATACGTATTAAATACTTTTATATGAGCAACGTGTGCATTTTTATGCTTATAAGATAAAAATACAAACTATATAACGTGCCTGTATGGTACAGGTTGAAAAGGCCCACTCTAGCTGAGACTAGCCTATGTAGAGACAAGTGTATTGTACTTTTTATAAAGGCTTCCTTTGTACGTTGTAGTTTCAAATAAGTACAATTCGATGTTACAGAACGTACCATTGAGACCTGGTTGCTATTATAATGAAAAATAAACAGATTACCGCATTCCGAAACGGCTAGTAGCCAAAGAGTTGTCATTTGTTGCGACACAAATAAAATTATTCACTTTTGAATTACATAAATGAGATTATTTTAGTTCCTTTATTAATACATTTTCTATGAAGTTAATTAGGTAATTATTTTGCCTTAACTGTGAGACGTTTTCGGTATATATTATTGGTGATATGACTTTAATTCTGGAACATAAAGTAATAATTAGTAAAGGTACAATACCTGGAAACAGATCACATTTAGAAAATCCTAAGGGAAATACCAGAAGAGGGTTCATCATGGGTTTAAAATGTCAGCTGGCCCAGGCTGGACTATGTATTGAAGTTTGGGTGAGCGATAAACACTTACGATAGGTTGTTGTTGGAAAGATGAATCACAACCTTTACTGGCTGCGACTCCTGAATGCGCAGACCACAACTCGGAACTGCTTCTGAAAGTTTTCTAACACATTGGTTAAATTGGTTGCAGGCACGACTGCCGATCGGGAAGTCCTTGGTTTAAATTCCGGATAAGATACTATTAAATTTCTTATCAAGTCAGAAGAGTCAGGAACAGATCCATATCTTGCTTTGCTTCAATTTAGGAATACACCTAGAGGAAATCTACCATCTCCAGCACAATTGTTTATGTCACGGTCACTTAGAACACAATTACTAACAATCACCAAGAACTTAAAACCAAAAACAGTCAAATTTCAAGAATATGTAAAAGCAAAAGAAAAAAAAAAAACACGAAAAATTATTATGACAGAAAGACTAAATCATTACCAGAACTACTAGAGGGAGATAAAATCTATTTTAAGAAGATGCCAGATACTCCATGGATTACAGGCA
>DWEJ01001396.1:0-13160 GCA_018245835.1 Mysoria sejanus stolli | reverse complement strand
GTACAACGGTGTTGTGTGGTTTAACTGTTGACATGGTTAATGCGTCGGAAACGTTGCATTTGGATTGTGGACTGTGTATATTAAATTTTTTGAATATAGACAGCTCTTTGGTAGGTTATATAATTTATGAAAAGTGCATGACAATTAAAAGTAAAAAAAATGTCACGAAGGTCAGGTGGTGTAGAATACTGTAGAATTGTGGTTGAACGACTAGTCTTTTGAGGCTTAGAAACACTAGAGGAGATTCAGCCAAGTGTTTAGTGATATAATCTGTTAGACTGCCATATGTAAGGCAGGAGATTATGTTCAAAGTTGTACACATTGTATTTGGTTGCAATCTTACTTATTACAAACATTTTTATATATACTGTGCAGTGTTTTCGATATTGGCACAAGTAATACCCTAAAACTATTACCTTAGTCTTAAAATTATTTTTACGAGGCACATATAACACATTCGGAACCAACCACAGGTACAACTACAACTACAACTGCGAGTTTGAATGTGACTGCATGAATAATAAGTCCACGGTCCGCTCCCGCGCAGGCATCTGCATGGAGGCGCTGTGCGCGCAGCGCGACGTGAGCGCCGCCGACACGCTGGCCGTGCTGCTGGCGCTGGCCGCGCTCCTGGCCGCGCCGCCGCATCGCGCGCGTCTGCTGCGCGACAGGTGCGCGCGGCCGAGCGCGGCCACTACAATACTTGTGGCCGTTCGCGATGAGAACAAGTAGCCTCAACACTCATGGCCGTTCCCATGGGCAATAAAGCAGAGAGCAATAGTAGTAAAGCACTGAGGAATCTGCGAGAATTTGGGTTTTCGAATCAATGTCTTGGTTTTGTGAAATTCATTCTGTAAAAATCTCGCGGCCTTTTCATCGGTTTTGTTAAATATTACAAATCAACTACAAATGTTAGGTTTCCGAAATATTTTATATGACTTACACCGATCCCATCGCAATGATATCGGTGCCTGCTGTCCAACTACTTTCATCAAGAAATATTTAGGATTCAAGATGTTTATGCTATTCTCAGGGCGTTGGCGATAGAGGTGTGCCAAATCATCCACCGCACGGGGCTCACGCAGCAGAGCGTGGAGGCGCTGCTGCTGGCCGCCGACGTGCTGCAGCTGCTGGTGCTGGGCGCGCGCGAGCAGCTGCACGCCAGCATGCAGGCCAAGATCAAAGGTGGGCCGCGCGCGCCGCTGTTCTGTTACAGATATACATCTATGTATATCTAAGAGGGGAAAATGATTCCAACTTCTTATTTTCCCTAAGTGGAAATTTTGGGATGTTATTTTAAGAGACCATGGGACAGGATTTTCTATTTTTGTATGACAATTTTGATAAATGGACCTTGATAAATCTAATAAATTTCATACACCATTTATCAATTATAATTGATAAAAAAAACATTAATAACACACGAACAGCATTTTAAATGCTATCATTGGTGAAGGTTATGGACGATCACTTAACTGTCCTCTTTCCAGAACTGGCACCAGATGAGTCATCAGATACCATACCTCAGTCGGTGCTCGAAGTGGTACACACACTGGGCGAAGGTGGCCCCACAGGGGACTTACCACCGGGGAAGTCCCTGGTGTTCGCCTGTTTGGAAGTGTGCGTGTGCCTCCTCGTGCGAAGGCTGCCTTCTCTGAGTCCTCTTAAGCAGGAGGGAACGGTTGGAGTCATCGGTGTCAGGAAGGGTTTGGGAGTACATGGTGATACTTTGCTGGTGAAGAGTTTGGCTTGCATGTCAGAGTTGCCATCACTGACCAGCCCTCAAGGTATGTTCATTGAAATATAATCCATATTTGTTGGCTTCAATATTATATGCATTTGGACAGAATATAAAAAATGAATTTTTATGTAATTAATACATTATGTTCATTTTAGGGGCTCTATCATTGTTGCCGACGATTCTTTTCTTGGCCATCGAGATCCTGCGTGAGAGCAAGGGCAACGACATCCTGGCGGACGCGGGCATCCTGCTGTTGCAGCAAGCGGCCGACTGCAAGACGGCCAGGGTGCAGCAGGATACGCGCGCGCAGCACGAGCTGCTGTTGCAGAGCGCCCTGGCGAAACTCGTCGAGAGGGTTAAATCAGGTGCAGAATGCGTTTTTATGGTTTATTTTATGGTTTTCCAATTTTGGGTTATGGGTTTTCCAATTTTGTCGTGGTATATTTTCTTAGGTGTAATTGTTGTTCGTAATAGGTGAGGCGGCAACTTATTTAAACAGGGTTTAACTCGTGTCGGCCCTTGGTTTTAACGAGCGCGCGATGTGTGCCCGCAGAGGAGGGCGAGCAGCGCATCGAGCCGCTGACGGGCGCGCGCGGCATGGCGGCCCTGCTGGCGCGCGCCGCAGCCGCGCCGCCGCTGCACTACCCCTGCATCAACCACTTCCGCCGCTGTCTCGACACGCGCGACAACGAGGTGCCTGCACGCATACACTCCACTTGTTGAATATATATGTGTATAAGCTTAGAAATATATAGTTAATTATATTTTAAGTGGTTTCGGAGTCAATGATCAGTAAACAAAACATGAAAATAACTGCGGTGTATCCCCTGATGCGCGGGCGCAGGAGTTCGCGCGGTGCTGCGGCGTGGTGCGGCGCGTGTGGGCACGCGGCGCGCCGCCCGAGCGCGTGTCGTGGTGGGCGCGCGCGCTGGCCGCGCGGCTCGTGGCGCGAGCAGCGGCGGCGCGGCGCGCGGCCGACGCGGCGCAGGCGCGCGCCGCCGTGGCCGCCGTGAGCGCGCTCGACGACCTGGTGGACGCCGCGCCGGACGGCGCGCGTACGTGTGCCCATTTTATATGTTAATTTACTGTATTGCTGACTAATGTTGTTCGTGATAATAAGTGGTTGTTAACACTTCAATTAGTATATCCAAATTAATAGTAATAAGTAGACATATTACTCAACACACGTCTTAAAATCCTTTCAAAAAATAATTATAACCTAGGTTAAAATATTCCGTATTAACAATATTGGCAAATATTTATCATTGGTGTGTTAAATATTAGCATTTGTTATGTGATTGTTTCTACATGTATTACTATGGTCAGTTATTACTGCGGACTATACATTCCAATATAATTAAAGATTTGTCCAAATTTCTTTTGTTTGTGCTGCACAGAGGATCCTCACAAAGGTGAGATTAAAAAGTAACGATAACAGTTTTATAATATTTGCATACACTATTGCTGTACGTTCAATATAATAGACGAAAAAGCAGATATTCAGTAGCTATAGCTGACGAAAAGAATTTATTTCGTTATTATTCTGTAACATCTTAAGGGATACAAATTCAGTATATCCGACGAAAAGAATTTATTTCGTTATTATTCTGTAACATCTTAAGGGATACAAAGGCGTACTTAATGCCTAATAAAAATCACTACCAGTCAACCTCGGGTGATGTAAATAGTATGTAATGTAATAAGTATCAATACAGACAACATCGTATACTTTTAGTAGTCATATATAGACTCGCACGATCGTATACAGTGACTGCCTTCTATTCATATACGTTTCCATAGTAAGGATATATTGACATGTAAAATAAAAAAGCGAGGTGCGTGTATATATGCGTGTGAGCGTGGGGCGGCACGCGCTGAGGCGGGGATGTGCGCAGGCGTGCAGCTGCTGTGGCTGCTGGTGCCCGTCGTGATCTCGTACCTGCGCGCCGCCGACTGCGCGCCGCCCGCGCGCGCGCTGCACGAGTTCGCGCTGGGCTGGCTGGCGCGCGTGGCGCCGCGCTACCCGCAGGTGCGGAAATTTAAACACGAAATATTATACATCAAATATGATTTAATGTTACACAGGATCCTTTGATTGAGAGTAACATGTTTTCCTATAGTAATCGAAAGACAGTGGTAACGATCGATTAACAGTAGCGTTGCGCGTGCAGGAGTTCAAGACGATGATGCAGCAGTCGGCGGAGCTGCGCGGCAAGCTGCAGGCCGCGCTGCAGGCAGGCGCGGCGCGCGCGGCGCCGGCGCGGCCCGCCTTCGCGCCGCGCCCCGCGCGCCCCACCATCCAGCTCAAGACCGACTTCAGCGACTTCCGGTAGCCGGCAGGCGGCGCGGCAGGCGGCGCGGCAGGCGGCGCGCCCAGCGCTGGGCGATCACGACCGACCGAAACCTGATGTCGAATGGACTGAAGTCCGCCAAGTGAAGCCCGGTTAGATCTTTATGTGCAAATGATGTTTTGTAATTATTTTTTCCAATTCTGTTATTTTGTGTACATTATTTTATTTCATAAATTAACCGCAATGAATATGGTTTTAAAAATTCATAATACCGTTTCTTAACAGTTGATCCAATCGAGATAATAGATTATCTCGATTGGATCAACTGTTAAGAAATTTAACCTAGGCTATTTGATTTTTGCACGTTTTTTTTATTCAATATATTCGCATTTAACATCTAGAAGTAGTTATTAATATTTAAGTGCTTTTAAACGAAATTTAATATTAATAGCATTCTGAAAGTTTTCTTTTATTTAACACAATTAATTGTAACTTGCATTCCTCAAGCATTTGTTTGATGCCTCATCAGGCTACAATGATATTAATTACTATATTTTAAAAGTAACTATTCTGGACGCTTTTCACTATGGAGAAACACCCTATTTTAATAAAGGTAAACTATGATTATAAAACTAAGCTAAGCTAAGCTAAGCTAAGCTAAGTTAAGTTAATTAATTTACCGCTACTATCCCAACAACGTAAAGAAGGCAATTTTTAAAGAAAGCCCCAAACACAAAATCGCAAAAATACAACACTAATCTCCTTAACAAAACTTCTCATACTTACGAAGCGTGGTAATGCATGATTTTTCTTGTGTTTCTCTTCAATTTCTACTGAGATACTATTATAGATATATTATAGATATGTATATTCATAATGTAACTAATATAAAATATTCCTAGTGACTTAGACAATATTCATTTAAGACTTTTATCTTTAGTATGTGACAACATTGTTGTAATAAAACCATGCGGCGCTCTAAATTACAATCCAGTTTCGGCGAGACAGTTGACTTTAGTGGAGCTTGTCCTAGTTGGCGATGCCTCTAAGTATTTTCTTGGGCTGCGAAGATCAACTTCATCATTGTTCCATATGATATAAAATTTCGTATAGATATAATATAGCACAAATATATATTTAAAAAAAAACTACAAATGTATATGTAGTTTTGAATTAATTGTTTCTGCTGTACTTTTATGGTGTCCATGTCCCATTGAATTATTTAGTAACTTAAATAGAAAAGTTGGAATTATTATTTCTTTTTTCTGTTAACAATTATATTTTATTATACTTGCAGTTTTTAGCACATTAAATTTACTCACCTGTATATTTATTGCACATGATATTGTACGTATCTTATGTAAACATACTAACTGTTTTGTCCAAGGTATCAATTGTTCCGTAGTTGGAGGGAACCAAAACATATTATGATATACTTATTAAGATAATCGAAACTGATAATAAACATGATAGATAACAATTTTAGATTATAAACAAATAAAATTCATAGAGAGAGCATAGCAGTTCTCTGTGTTTTAGAATATTAATATTATATAATAAATTGGTATATAGGACGAAAAAATCGTCAACGACCGAACGACCCAAATATAAATGAATGTTTAATCAATTATCTTCCTATTAAATTATTATACTATTGTGTACTGATTGTACATTTATTAATGGCGTCTTAAATTTCCAATGAATTGTAGAATTTAGTTGTGGATCTCTTGGAAACGTGCGAGATTGATTGCACAACGATTTTGATAAAGATTTTATTTGAGAGAATAATGTTTTAAACGTGTATATGACGGTATATATATGTACGTCATTAATCCATTTATCTCGTGTGGGATAATTTCAGTGTAATAGTTTCCAAACAAATCCACGACTACATTTGTGTTGTAAAACTTAGGTGATTTAGGACGTCGATAACATATGTATTATATATAAAAAAGTAATGTTCCTTAGTAGTGTAGAAATCGGTAAGTGAATTGAGATAAATATTATGAGGCTTCATTTCGACGTACTGCGAGGAATATTGAAATATATAAACGTTATTATATGGACCTTGTTACAGATTAACAATTGAATTGTCCAAACTAACATGTTATACACAGTAAAGGTACTAGTGTCTTATTACGGCATGATTTCAATATCAAATATCGATATGTCTCAATGTATATTATGTCTGAGTCCAATATTTAGCAACAAACTGGTCCGGTCATAATTTTTACATACATAAAAATTTATACACCAATATTAAAAGATTTTTTTACTACTTAGATTGCGGCATTGTTGAGATAAAATTTTATGTAGGATTTTGCAGGAACAGGCTGTGTAAGGATGTGTACTGCTGTTTGGTTCCAAATCATGTTTGTCAAATTGTACGCAAAAACTGCCCCATGCGATTGTTGCGGTTAAGTAACTCATAATTAAATACATTATATATTTAGCGTGTTGTGTTTAGTTCCGTAGTTATTGATATTATTTTAAATGAATAAAGTATTAATATACAAAATCGTGTTTTAATGCATTTTTCAATTATTTTATTCTTCGTTTTCTCTTAAAAAGGTAAGAAAACTGGAGCATATTCTTACGGTATCGGGGTACTAGAAGTTCCAAGCATCTAAAAATATTTGGGGACCAATTGTAGTGCTTTCAGACAGAAATTAAATGATTTTTTTTAAAGATATATCAGTGTGAAAACATTTTTATTATGTGAATGTATGTATCAAACGTGAGAATAAAGAAAATTAAAATCATATTGATCAAATTATTTTATTTACATATTAATTATGATTAAAATAAAATAATGACGCATGATGACTTCTATCTCGAATGGTTTTCACGCATCTGTGTCCATATGTTTAGCTTCGGCTAATTCAGTTGGCTCTTCATTGGTTTCCGGTTTGCTTGGCTTAGTTTTATCTGTAAGAAAATACATTGAGAAAAATAACTATTATGTCAACAATACTGCTGTGAATACCTCGTACACGTGAGGATCGAACTCTCGCGAGACAAGCGGAAATTCTTTGAGGAAATATAAAATGTATTTTTCACTCGTTGTCAATCTTGTATAGACTGCGTCGTTGGTCGTGTTAGTTGCCATTGCGATTGCCGGTCGGGAGGTCGTGGGTTCAAATCCGAGTCGGGCACTACAAAATTTTCTAATTTAGATTTTCTAGTAGTGGTTCGGAGTCTGGATATATGCCCGATCCATGGCAATAGGCTCACCACCTATTCCATAGTGGGACGTAAACGTAACCGGTAAAACGTGGCAGTGTTCTTCATTCCTCTGCCTACTTCTTGCGTTCTACGTTATCAATCATATTACTACGAAACAACTCCTATATTCCAAATTCTGTTATCGTTAAAAGCTATTTGTAGTGATGCAATAGTTGATCCTACCTCGTATGAAGTCGGGCGGCAGCGTGGCCACGGTGAGGTAGCCGGTGTGTCCCGGGGAGCTGCCGGGCCACGCGCCCACCGCGTAGCTCTTCTCGCCGCTCGGCTTCTCCTCCACTGGGTTCTCCGCGCTCTGGAACAAATGGAATCATTATGGAATGCTCTACTAAGTAATAGGAGTCATATTAATTTTTTTTATCATAATCTGTAAACGTTACAGTCAATTTTAATATTTTAATGATTATATGTACTGGACTGGATGTATTTTAAATGAAATAAATAGTACAACGATAGTTCTAGCGTTACACCATAAGCACTGGAAAAGGTTAGAAGCTAAAATATTTGAAAACAAATTAATTTTATAGAAATCCTGTTCCACTCATAATATAAACAATATCGATTATTAAATAAATAGATTTTTCAGGTTTTATTGTATTGAGACTTCTCACTTTATATACCTAGTATCAGTAACTTGTAGGTAGAATTATTGTACGCTATATTAACTAAGGGAATATACATCACAGAAACCAAATTATTTAAAATACCGGGTTAAAACTCAACAGATACCAATCGACCACAGTAGTAGTACTATCGACAACCCTTCCTTTTTCTCTTAAAACTTTATACATAGAAACGCTCAAGTAGCATTGCTTACACATCACGCAACTCGTAAAGAGGTATATAATTCTAAAACATGGAAACGTATGCAAAGGAATTGTGTTTTGCGCAAAGACAAGTCATATAGGTATTCGTTAATGTTTTGATAGGCAGGTAGGTCGCGTCGGCAGTGTAATAGCGTTCATCATTAGCGGATAATGCCGGCTGTAATGCCAAGTCTCCGATGGCGTCATCTCATCATCACCTGTTAAACGTGTAAGATCAACAGACGGGCTGCAGGCTCCGACACCTGGCGGCTGTACGTGCTTGATGGTGCGGGCAGTCCCGCGCACAACTGTTTTACTTATATATATATTTTTGTATTATAGTGGATCCAAGATAAAAAATATGTGTACAATATAATATATGTACTAGAGATGTAACGAAATTTCGCATTCGCCAATATTCGCATATGTTTGCATTTTCGCATTCGCATTCGCAAAATTTATGCGAATGTTTTGCCCATATAAATTTAAGAAGAAAAAAATTACAAAATCAAAATTTATTTATTTCTTATATTTTTTAATACAACATAAAGGAACGACCTAGTGATCACATTATCAATTTTTAGGTTATCATTTCGTATTATTTATTTATTTACTTAACTTTGACTAATGAAGCTTAACAATTAAATTTTCATAAGAACATTAACACAAAAAATATATAATGCAATGGAAACAAACAAAAACGAATTCTTCAATGAAATTTTCTATCAGAAACTGAATATTCGCATTCAATGTTCAAAAAGTGACATTCGTTACATTTCTAATATGTACACGGTTGGATTTATTATTTAACATCAAAGTAGTCCCCAAATTACAGCCAATGTATTTAGTATAAAATAAGTTAAAATATCTTGACTTATTTGGATTTTCAACAAAATATACGAAAAGCTGCAATATAAGAAGATACTATTATTACCTACATTAAACCACGGGATTTTGTAGTCAGGCAAATTAAGTTTTGAAATGAAGAGCCGATTTCGATTGTACACGTAATTATCACAACACTAAATGCGAACTCAACCACGTCGTGGAACGCTTTGAAGCGCAAATAAGGTAGAATCAATAACGAAACACCAACACAGCTATTAAAGTTACATGTCAACTAAAGTGACTCCTCCGCGCGGTGACATTATAATTCGGTATTGAACATGTGTACACGTAGTAAATATAATGGAAATATTGGCGCTAAACGCTTGCGAGCAGAACAGTACAGCGGGGGATCATGCCGCTATTATTATCGATGTCACGGATGGTCCTCGTAACATCGCGGCCAAATAAAGACATAATACTACGTGTATTATGTGTTTATACGCTCTGTTTCGCCGATGAGAACACTACAAACATAAAAACAAACAGGCACAGGACTTCAACACGCGGCCCTTTGCCTGTTTGTCTTCATGTTCGGGGGACCGCAACATGCGGTGTTCAATTGATTTTGTTGTTGCATGTTCATATCATTACTCGTTACTGTTACTGTTGATATCATTACTCGTTACTGTTACTGTTACTGTTGATATCATTAATTGAAATTGTATACCGTAAATGCAATTTCAATCGACATACGTTTACACGTCTGTACGTCAACCTCTTACACTAAGTAACAGTGGAGTGAAAACACACGAGCTTAGATACATGCACACACATTTCAGTCATAAAACTAATCACGTACATTACCGTTGATAGTGTACCGGCGCGCACAAAGCCCGGCGACGGCCACCCGACGCACCGCTACGTGTGTTTAGCGATCTCTGTAAATGAGAGACGACATCGGCCCTGCCCTGTCATCATCGCATACCGCTAGGCGCCACCGCAATCACTGCGGAGTACCTACTCTCGAGTGGGGCCAAATAGTGCGTAGCTTTTATTGTGTACACATTTCCTGTTACCAATAGCCGAGTTAATTTATAGTGCTTAAAGTTAAGCACTCGTAGATATAAAATTTCTGAGTAAATTTAAACAAGCGTTGAAGCTTCTCGAATGACGAAGAAGATATAAAATGCGAACATTAACGGACGCAGGTGCCGAGGGAGGCCAAGACTCACCTATCTTGATCGAATAGGCCAGATACTGGCTGATTGTGGAGTCAGAAGTCTTAGAAACTGGCGTGCATGTATGAGTTATAAATGTGGAGGAGGCGCGGTAGATAGATATTTGGCACTATTGGATTAAATTTTATATTTAATTCTTGGCTGTATACATGTTTGCCTGTGTGTTTTTCTTTTTATAAGTTCTTAATTCTGTTCCATGGAGTTTGCTTTTCTGTCATTCGGATATATGTTCTGCTTACTGTGTATGGAGTTTTTCTTAAATAAAATCTTTACGTTGAAACAATAGAAATCTTGTTTATTATAACTATTTGAATACATAAGGGATCTAGCGTGATGTATGTATAGTTAAATACAAAGTCAAAATATATTTAAACGTAACATTACGCCTGTAATACCCCAAGAGGTGGGCAAGCACTCCCACGTTTCACCAGCTACGTTTACGTCCCCATATGGTGGTGAGTCTATTGCCATACACGGGGTACACATTCATTTATTACAAATGATAGGGTGCATTACATTCATTACAATGGTTTTTTTGATAGAGATACATAGAAAGGCGTGTCGTATTGGTGTCACAAAAAAGGTTTAAGCCATAACAAACTGGTTAACGCTATGATTATAATCGATCTCTTATAAATAAATGAATAAACCACGTAAAAGAGGATTTGATACATCGTATTTATTATTATAAATACGATGTATCAAATCTTACGTATACTATGAGTTCTTTAATGGAGTCTAGTCGAGACGATTTCAAAACAAAAATAAATCTTATACGCAGAATATAAGACATTACTAACAGTATTGTAGCGTGATTGCGTCAGTTAGTACATGTGAATGACTCCGATTACCAATAGTATCTATATATAAACTGAAAACTACACTTGCCATATCGCAACCCAAATATTTTATAAAAACTGTTCTTATGTTAAATAAATTCCGATGTTAAAAACAACAGATGAATTCTCAGACCGATAAAATAAAGTATTTATAATGATGTTTACATAATGTCATGTTATTTAACGCTTAAATGTTTCATGAACGTTAGATATTCCACATTGAGGATGGTTCTACTACTTCCTTTGTGAAAAATGACTTTGTATAGGACCGATACTAGTCGGATTATCGCAATAAAACAAATGTAAAATAAGCCTGTACACAGATAATTAAATGTTTTGTTTAATTATATAATTGAAAAAGGGTTAGTTTTAAGTGAAACATTTAAAGTACTTGTCTCTGAATTATAAGACCAATCCTTCTAGAGCTTGACTGTAGTTTGAGTAATAAAAAGTTCAGTGTCTTGAAAATGCGTTCATTTTGTTAAGTGTCCTTTTTAAGTCAATCTTGTAACTTAAGTCGACTTTTGAATGAAACTTTTATACTGCATTATGAAAGTTCCTACGGTAGATTTGTCTGAATGGGATTAGATTGAAATGGATCTATTCTAGTCTGACAAGGTGAATGACTTTAAACTAAGTATATCTTAAGTTCGATATATATTAGAATAAATTAATTACATAATCGTCTAAAGAAGAGCTAATGATTATTACAACGACTTGTGTAAGAATCTAAAGTAGCCTTAAATCGTCTATAATTAGAATAATTACTGGAAATTTTTCATTTTGTATTTATGTGTGTACTTCTAGAGAACATTAGATTAAATGACCATATATTTAAAAATTTATGTTTTTACTAAAACAACCAGCTTATTACATATATTTAATACGTATACATATATGTAGTGTCTATTTACGTATTTACATTAAGGCTTTGTTTAAACTATAATATTAATATATTTATACCACATTACAAAACCATGCCCGGTATAGAAATATATGAAGAGACTACATTAGAAGGACGTCAGTATTTAAGCACAAAAGTGGATATTTCTAGAGTTCTGTGACCTCCTGCCCCTCCCATGAATCTGGTGTCTGCATTACTGATTATAAGCTTTGAGACTTATTGTTAGTGTTTGCTAAAACGTTTTCAATAACATTTTAACGTTTGTCAAGTTTGCTAATAATGTTTACTTAAACTCGTAACCTTGACGCGATCACCGATTTCAAACAGTCTGTGAACTAAAATGGTATAAAACTGATTTATCTATATGAATTAAACATTTATACATCGGATAGTAAAAGACGAATTTCCACGAGCGTTTATATTCTTGGTAGGATAAATACATTTAGCAGTGTGTTGGTTGTCATAAAAATGAACAACTGTTAACCCTGTAAATGGGATTTACAAACATGTAAATGATGTGTTTGCTAACAACTAGTATCTTCATTGATCTACAGTGAAATAGCATGCAGGAGTATGCTTTAAACTATCCAAGGATACAGGAGACTCTTGAGGATGACAGTGGCACGTATAATGCATGTAGCCATTTATGTAAAACATCATTTAGCGAAGCTATCTGAAGATAAAAATCGATTAAAAAATATATATACTAAAAGCTAGCTAGGGGTTGATGCGTTTTATTAATTTCCTCAAGACTCGGGTCACTAGGGTGAGCTAATTTCAGATTCTTTCCGTTTTTTACACTTTTTATACGCTCTCAGATATCTTAATCAAAAACTGGTTTAATATTGTCGTACGAACTAAGACTCGTCTCTTGCACTTCTTAATAGGGAATATTAGGTTTATAATATGGTGAATATTATTATAATTGTTATACGATGTATAAGAGTCTTGTCTACGAAAATGTATTAATGATCATATATAAGTCACATTTTATTTATGATATACTCTAATAAACGCTATCATTTTCAGTCGTAAATTGAGGTATTGGGAGGGAATAAGATGTAAACTTTGTGGAACTCAAGATTGCTGCAATTATCCGACTTTGGTGAATGTCAGTTTGTCTAGTGTAGGGCACTGATACGTGAAGAACATCTCCATGACTTTTTTTTTTATCTTCACGCCTGTAATCCCTGAAGAGGTAGGCAGAGGAATGCAGAACACTCCGACGTCTCACCGTATACTTTTTTACGTCCCAGTATGGATTAGGTGG
>DWEJ01001395.1:0-13166 GCA_018245835.1 Mysoria sejanus stolli | reverse complement strand
AAAAAGGTATGCGGTGAAACGTGGGAGTGTTCTGCATTCCTCTGCCTACCTCTTCGGGGATTACAGGCGTGAAGATGTACTAATCAATCCCTCTGTAATAATACTGGCAAAAAATCCATAGACCTATCCATGTGTCTTCCATGTGTTCCTTGGCACTATCTATACTATTTTATTTATAACTAATGGTATTGATTCATTCGTCATTGAGTCCAAATGGATTAACGACGGATACGCTTCCCCGGCCAGTAACAGCTTACGAACTTAAATCCGATTCGCAATACCATAATCTTCTTATGACATTGAAGCTGTCAGAGTTTTATTTGGTGTGCTTTACGTTCTATCCCTTTGAACTTTTACTTTCATCGTTTAATAGAATTCGCTGTGAATGCTTCCTGTTTTCGATCGACCGATTTATCATATCATTGTTGGACATTGATCTTAACATATTATGTAGAATTACCAGCGTTGAGGCTAAAGTTGAGAAAAGACTGTGGATAAATTTCCGCGGTTTAAGTTAAGATGTTTTCTTTTCTTTTTTCTAACAGCTAATACTATTTGATCTACATTTAATAACACACATCAGTTTGAAACTAATTGAGTACTGATAAAATTATGAAGTTTAAGTTTAAAGACGTCAATTCATTAAAAGTTAATCACATGTCATTGTTTTAATACTCGTATATTGCTATAGGCTTGCTGTCAGTCTCATGACAGGCTTGTAGTGCTATTTTGTGCCTATGTATTTTATTATCAATCTGACTAAGTATAAAGCCAGGTAGGCTCACGTATGTTTTTTCGGGATGACCCGATTAGTTTCGGACCTATACGAGATCCTTTCTCATGAGCTCTCGCCGATTTCAGCGAGGTTGCGGCGGGGATGTAGCACCGAGTTTTGTTCCATTATCACTATAATTTTTATTGTTCATCTATTAGAAGATTGGTATACCCATGTCTTCTCACATTGAGAATAGTTAAGGCCACGGAAAGTCAATATTGGCAACGTTCGGGTTGACAGATATCCCATGTATTATTACATCATAGACTACTACTAAGATGTTCAGGTTCTTCACGTATTTTATCTATAATAATCTCTGTTTATCTGTAATAATCCATTCGATTTATAATCCGTTTAATATTACATAGATAAGAAACAATAATAATTCTCTGGCGATATTTTTTAAATTACTTAGCGGTATGTTTCTAGGGGTAACAAGAACTTCTTGAAAGGTCGTATTTTCTTCGCACATTTAACTTCGTCGGTAAACATCCCTGTTCTAGACAAGTTGCGATTATCGATGGAATAAATCAGGAGACGAGGTGCCGGTGAAGATTTATTGTGCGAGCGAAGTGAGGAGTGCGCGTCTTATCTCAAGTTCTTGGAAAATTATTTTCCGTGTTCAGTTTGAAATACTTCGAAATTAAAGAATTTTACATTTATATAAACTGAATATACTCGTATATAAACATTTACATTTAATGGGTTTAATTTCAATTTTTTACGCTATGATTAGTGACTCGATGAATTAATAACTTTTTATTGCAACAGTTTAACAGTTAACAAATTTTTGTTCCGGATTTCGGAAAAAAAATTCAAATGTATATTTATAATTAAATTGTTAAATAACCGTTACTTTCGTAACAGATAATAAGTAACTATGTCACCTAACAGCTTGCAGATTATAACATCACGCTTATAATCCTCTAAGAGGTACGCCGAGGAGCGTATTACTCTCCCACGTTTCATCAGTTGCGTGTACGTCCTTCCGAGGAATGGGTGGTGAGGCTATTACAGATTCGAAGATACTATTATAAAATCTAACAGTGCCCGTTTCTGAATTTGAACCCAAAATGATATTAAAACATATTTTACAAGTCAAATAGATGTAGAAAAAAAACAGCATTATATACAAAAAAGAAAGCTAATTGAGTAAAATATTTGAGGCTGTCTGATGAATTGATTAAATATAACAACTGTTGGCAACGTTAATTGCCGATTGACACTTGCTTAAACAGAAAACAATGACTATGTACAGTGAAAAGCAACTTAATTGATAATGATCATCATATAGGAAGATCATTTCTACATATTAAGAAGTTTTTTAACAAGTTATTTTCAAAAAGTTTACTAGTAGTAACGGACAGGTTGTGCGCAGCGCACACTTGACATGTGTATGGAATAAACATTTTCAGAGCAGTTTAATTTCCGGCTGTCAATATTGTAAGAAACCACAGTATTGTATATTAAAAGCTCCTTATTTTTGTGCACCATATTCATGTAGTAGCTCAACTTTGCGACTTTTCAGTGACGTAATTGCTATACCTAACCGAAGCGGTAATTGTTCCAATTACCACATCAAAGTCGTTTTTCTCGTACAATTTCCTTTATGTGAATATTAGAATTTCTTACTAGAAATTTCATCTGGAATTTCTTACTAGAAATTTTATCTGGAAATTCTAGTAAAATAATCGAACAGTACCCGATCGGGATTTGAATCCAGGATCTCTGGATCGCCAGTTGTGCTCGCAACCATTCGTCGAACAAGGCATTCAATCGTAACGGCGGTGCAAAAATGATAAATCATATTGTAAACCAGTTTATAAACGATATATTAAGAATTGATAATCGATATATTAAGATTTTGTTAACGAATTAGGCCATAGTCCTCTCCAAGTAGGAAAAATTTAAGATAGTAGGTAAACCTTAACATACCTCGAAAAGCATAAAGGCCTATTGTTTTTTATAGTTCAATAATTATATTTATATACATATGTTTAATACGATTCATCTATCTAGATGGAATAGGCCAAATACTGGCTGATGGGGGAGTCAGAAGTCTCCGAAACTGGCGTGTATGTATGACAAGCGTTATGAATGTGGAGGAGGCGCGGCAGGTCTGTAAGGATAGAGATATTGGGCACTCAGCCTACCCCGTGAGAGGACCTATGGATGTTTAATACGTTATGAATACTACGTGTAATTTGTATTGTATGGAATTATTTCGCGTGTATGTATTGCTTGACATAATCCATCTAACTTTAAGCTGTTGAGCTAGTTGTATAAATTTATCAGAATAGCGCCACGGCTTTAATTTCTGTTACTGTACTTACATATACGTATGTGTGAGAAGAATCGTGACAATAACAAATAAATTTAGTTTGTAAAGATTGCGATCAATCAGTGAGTGATTGCAAAAATTTTAATCTATCAGAAATGCTTTTCAGGTATAAATGGAAATAATGGAAGATTTAACTTGATGGACGCAGGTGCCCAGGGAGGCCAACACTCCGTTATCTTGTTGAAACAAGCCAGATTTGGCTGACGGGAGAGAGGATGAGGACAGGTATAAAGAGTGATGTATGTAGAAGAAGCGCTGCAGGTCTGTAAGGCTCTACCTAGCCCGTAAGGGGCCTGTCGTGATGATATGTTTGAATGTATTTGGGATCTATACGAATTTGCAATTATATAACATTTTGGTTAATGTTACCCTTTCCTAGTCCACTACTGGAAATATACCTCTCTTAATGTGTGCCACGTTATACAATATGATAATAATTTTAAACCAATTTCGTCTGTCTTTATAAGTACCTATTCACCTAGAGAGGAATCAAAGGTCTTCAAAACTAATTATTCTGAGCTTGCCAAACTTTCTGGGCAAAGGGTATAGTAGGTTTTTTTTACTAAGGTTATTTTAACTTTTTCCATTAAATTCCTTCTAAAGTAATTGAAAGGCCTCTATCCTTTTAAGTAAGTTGGAAGAATATTTTTTGTTTACTAAACATACACCGTGTAGACCGTACATATACATAGTACTGCGGACTCTTTATCATTATTATTCTAGCGTGATATCCAAATGTTATCTGTGGCCATCCCGAAACAGCAAACGTGAGTCAAGTCGACTTTATACATAATATCCACAATGTTTAATTTAAATATGCATTTTAAAATGCATTAGTTGGTTGGCCGGTAACTCAATTCATAACTTATTATTTTCTCAATCATATTTTTACTATATTTTATAATGCTGTTACAATTTTCTTGCATTTTTACTTCAAAATGTGGTCCTAATGTATCAATGTAATGGAATTCGCTGAAAAACAACAGTGGCCCCGATTACGTTTGTACCGCTACATCTTTATTAAATGGATTCAAAACAATTTCAATAGAAAACCGGCGACATTTACTTTAATCTCGGAATGATTTAATTTCCTTCGCGGACCTTTGGCGAATCGCAAATATAAATTGAATTTATTGTCTCCCTGTCGTCGTTGAATGTTCCAGTAGCAGATTTAACTTTGTGAAGTGAAAGGACACGATTTAAAATAAAAGGTACGATTTATATGAAAACTCGTCAAATTGATGTAATTGGCGATAAAATTTGGTTGAGTTGTTACCTTTTAAAAATGGCCCTATGACATATACTACATACTTAACAAATGTAACTTTCAATGTATTTATTGGCCAGAAGGCTGTCCTTACCCATCAAGACTTATGCCAGTATCACGTAAAAACGCTGTTAGCCCTTCAAATAATACAAAACCGATTTTACGCGTAGCGTAGGTTTTAGCTCTCACGAAGAGCCCACTAATGGGTTGAGTACACTTGTTTACGGAGCGGAGTCAGAGTTTCACAACGACCAGTCACATTGATGGACAGTGCTACTCGGACACACCATAAAACCGAGTAAAACTATCAAGGTAGCTCGAATAAATACAATATAATCAAATAAAATGAAAAAATGGTGGCGTCAAATCTGTTATTTCAAGCATTACCTTTATTGATTATTGTTTGGACAAACCTTTAATAACATATGTTTCAAACAGTGTCCTACTTAACTTGTGTATTTTGTTACATGGCTTTGATACTCTTTAATTAATATTTCCGTACAAACTCTAATAACGATGCCTTAGTTTGGTGCATCAAATTGGTCCCAATAATAAATACCAAGCTTCGTAGTGACCTACTTTTATAATTTTCCTATACGAAGGTTTTCCCCTTTTCGCCCTTGTAGTGATTGAATATTAATATAAAATATTCCGCCTGCTTTGTATTACGCTCTTCGATTTCTATTACACTCGTGAAAATCGATCTTGAGACATCGAGGTTATTTATTATGAACAAATTATCCCACAGATTCACACAAATTACGGTGTTCATTCTCACTTGAGTTTCTAATATTTATGATACGAATTGTTTCGACGAAAATAGAAATATTCGTATTAAGATTTCTCTATAACATTTTGCAAGAGTAGCTGCCATCAAATCGGACAGAGTAGATAAAGATATTTTATGCTTTTGTATATATACAAATTACCAGGGTGGTTGAAATGCATTGGATGAATCATTTTTATGCTATTTTTAAACCTGATAATACTTTTCGTCAAGGTTTTTAACAGAAAGTTTATTGAAAATTACATTTCTTTTCAAATTCATTCCATTCAAATTCATTTATTTCAACTTGTATAGGAATTACATAAATGTTCCCTCTTTAACGTGTTGTATGAATTTATACTATTGTGACAAACAAAATCCCCCGTAATTTTGAGAGGGCGTTAATAAATTATCCAAAGGTAAGTATAATAAAAAAAAAGTAGTATTCTTTCATAATAAACTATAATGTAGAAAAACATACGTAGAACCTGAATAATAAAAATAAAATAGACTGAAGGAAAGTAATTAGATCAAAACACAGCGAATATTGAAATTGTCAATTTCATTTTAATGAAAATAATGAGTATATTACCATACAAATCGACAATAAACTCGAAAGATATAATTTTCGGGAAGTATCAACATTCTCATTAATGCAAATGAATGGATAAAAAATGAGAGAGTAACTCACAATAGATAAACAAATAAACAATTATCTGTTTGTTAATATACACAGCACATACACTGTGCTCACATTTAGTTACTAAAATAAGCTAAATTACATTGAATTTTCATAAAGAATAAAGTTTTAGAACTTTTTGAAAATTATTAAGTATTTGGATATTATATTAAATAGTTTTAATTACGCCTTTGTATTTACAACGTACTATCAATTGTTTATTACTAAAAAGACAGCCACTGAAGAGAGACAACGAATATTGAAAACGGGAATAGGGATTTTCAATTCAATAGGGAATTTTCAATGTTATGTATAATTTTACAGTCATTGGACGCCGCTTCAATTCAATTCCATCTCAATTATCTCCATGCCAGTAGATTTACATGGAATCGTTCGAACGCAAGTTAATTTAAACGGGTCAACGATAAGTAGGAAGTGAAATGATCTTATTTTGTAATACCAGCAAAGGAAGTCGATACTTTCAGTTCAATATTCCGCTTACGTGAAACATTTTTGTTTATTTCTTATTGCCTCACCGTAGTGATTGCATCGTGCACACATGAAGCAAATATTGTTCTACTATACATATATCTGGGCCCAGGTGAAGCTATTGTTTTATTAGAGGTAGGTAACGCTTGTTTGTCAAAACGAAAAATATGCTTTGATTTAAAAAAAACTGCAAAAACTATGGTGAATGAATATAGTCGATAACAACAACACACGAAGTACATTTTCAGACGTGAAATTTGTTGGCCGAGACAAATTTTTTTGCCTTTTACAAAGTGCGAGTATCATACTAAAAACGGCGGTAGTGTTATTCTTTGTGACGTTTCGTCGAATTCTACATTAGGTGTTTTAAAATTCCTTTTTCGTTATACTCCAGCACGTCCGACTTCGTTCAGTGGCATGCTCGATACATCACTTGGTTGGTTACTATTTAAATGGTCGTCAGTGATATATGACCAACGGAACAAATAAATTCATATACAGAAAATCTTGGCAAAGGATTTGGAATATTTGACAAGACTGATAGTGTTGCTTTGTGCTTATATGATATTTAAGACACTCGTTGGCGCTAACGGCACTGGATCTGCTTCGTTGCTCGTAAGAAGCCGATAAGAAGATAAGTCGCAGGGATTGGAAACACCTAAAGTGGTAACAAGTCGATGAAAGAGCAATGAAATGATAACCGACCAACATGTTTCGAAAAATTCCATGGCGAATGGACTTATTTTAATAAAAAAACCATGTAACATAACGTCAGATAATAAAGTTTTGCGGAGTCAAAGGGCGGCGCCCTTCATAACTTTTAATCGTTCTTTCTCATTCCGCCTGGCAATAAGATAAAAAAGAAAACAGATTCGAGCTTGGGAGGAAGAAGCAACAATTTATTCTTTCTTTTTTCTTTTGACCCAATGCTATTTTAACCCCACTCTATATGATGCATAAAGCAGAAGTGAAGAAGAAAAAAATTGAGTGATTTTAATTGATTTGAAACGTCGTTTGTTACATCTCATTCGAAAACAGCATTCTACGACCTTTTGTGATAAGTTTCTTATACGTAATCACGCCTGTAATCTCTGAAGAGGTAGGCAGAGGAATGCAGAACATTCCCACGTTTCACCCGGTTACGTTTACGTCTCATTATGGAATAGGTGGTGAGCCTATTGCCACGCATCGGGCAGATATCCAGACTCCGAACCACTACTAGAATTTTAATTTAGATTTTCTAGTAGAAAATATTCTAATAAGAAAATTTTGTAGCGTTCGACCCGGGAATCGAACCCGAGACCTCCCGATCGCCAGTCGCACTTGCAACCGACACGACCACTAAGGCAGTTTCTTATACTTTTTCGAAACCCACAGAATTTGAAAAAAAAATACAATGATATTTGTTGGTGAAGGAAGATTGCCGAAAAGACTTATCAAGTTGAAGTTGCAATCGTTTGGAAGATCGACAACGTACGCGAATAAATTCAGACGAATGCTAATGGATTCAGAGGGCACGAGATCCATCGGAGTAATGTTCACTGTGGGAGATCTATGTTAAGCAATAGACCTCAAAATGTATGAATACCAATGGGTGGCTATGAAGCCTATACGCGGCGTAGAACAGTGTTGCTTTTAAAAACAAAGACATGTCAAGTGCTTGTTAAAACCTAAAGCCATTTTATACATTCAAGGTATAAAGGCACAAAATAAAGAAAACATTATGTAAATCACAATTCGTAAAGAGAGAGCACGTTTTATTTGCATTTCGAACGTCCTCATTCTCTTGTCACAAGGGCACTGGAAAAGGCCGTTTGAACCAAGTGTATTTTGGATAATAAAAGAATCATCCACTTCACTTCAGCGGAAATAATGTTGAAAAGGATGAAAGTGTAATATGAAAGATTTTAACAAATATAATATCTTACGGTTAGATATTGGTGATCAAAAGTTAAATCAGTTTTAATGATAGTAATATTAATAATATATGTAGGTAGTAATATGAATAGTATAGGTTATGAAATATACAATATTTATTTAATTAATTATTCGGATCGTTACCCAACCGAGAAAATTGACAATTTAAAAATCTTTTAATAGGTCACTAATTGTTAATTTAAAAATATTTTATTACTTACTAATTTCCCGTTAAGTTTGATTGTCAACGTGACAGAATGTGGCATGTACGTACATAAAATGTGACACATGGAACTAACAAATCTGTTTCCATATTGGTTTTTCATCAACGGAACCAAATAGTGTTGAGATTCAGAGGAAAACATTTTTTGTTTATATATGGGAAAACTAAAAACCACCAATAAAGTGGTATGAAACTTTTAAAAAGAAATATTTAAGAAAATACAATTAAAATGTTTGCATAGAGCAATAATTTGACTATCATAATAAAGATTGGGCGTTTATTAAACCTATGTCGTATTGTGGATGTGGTCTATATTTATAATAAGCCGTTTCGTCGACATTTAACCTAAGCCGTTTTGTCGGTATTTAATTTATGTCGTTTTGTCTGTATTGAACCTAAGCCGTTTTGTCAGTATTTGACCTATATCGTTTTGTCGGTCTTGCATTTAACGTGGTGGAAATCTTCTTGATTACCACCACGGATAGTAGGTATTTAACGGTATTTACGTAACTTCACGCCTGTAATCTCCGAAGAGGTAGACAGAGGAGTGCAGAACACTCCCACATTTCTCCGGTTACGTTTACGTCGTACTATGGAATAGGTGGTGAGTTAACAGTATTTAAAGGTATTGTAATTATATACAGTGTAGTTATAGTAGCGATAGAGTAGTGTACTTAGAATTCAATACATTATACGGGTCTGGAGTTGAAATTTTGGAACGCAGTTCTTATATGTTTTAAGGTCCGACAAACTTTCACGTCCTTCACAACGCATGGTGGAGATTTGTCACCAAATGCCATTCTTCGATGTTGTTTGGAACAAGTATGCAATGTGCTTTTGTTTTGTTTGCGTTTGTTTGTTTCTTTCACTTAACTGTCTTTTTATTATGATCTTTTTATTATGATATAAGTAAATATTCTCATACATTCCAATCCGATATGATCCATGTTCAATAGTGAAACGATGATATTGTAAATACAATTATAAGCATATTATATTTGTTAAGTACGATTTTTATAGTGTTAGCTCTTGTTGTTTTGTTGCATGAGGTTATCTGTGACCATGATGAAGGTGAGTCTATGGAAGTTTACGGGACATGCAGAAATCAAGTGTTCGCTTGCATCCATTTTCACCAGATAAAAATGCGACTGTATACATTTAATTTTATATACATAAATCGTCTACATAAATCGTTGCTACTAATGTATTTTAAACTTGAATTGCTTCCGAATTCCGTTTTAATAAAACACACTAAGAAATCTAAAGTTTCTGGGAAGAGTTCGTTCTCAGCTCGAGCGAATGGTTCATTAATTATATCAGTTAGTTTCCGATAATTGTTTCAGTACTTGCCGACTTCTTGAATCGCAAGCTACGGATTCGCGCAGTTTGACAAATTTTATTCGTTCTTAACAAAAACCTTTGTTGGCTTCTAAAATAGTAATTCTAGAAACTAATTCTAGAAACAAGAGTAAGACTAATAATCCATTAACGTCATATAAAAGTACGTGTATAGACTGCCGAACCACATAACATAAAGTAGCATATGACTATTAGCTACATGTATTCTAAGAAAAAGTACTTTAATATTATACTGTAATCAGTATTGGCAACATTATCAATTACGACGGTACTTAATCCTGTAAGAGAGTGGTATATTTAAAAATACACTGAATATCATATTTCTGCTTTATATTTCACGTTATATTCAAATTATTTATTTCATTTTAAAGACGCTGCCCACAAATCTCGTAAAATTATCAAAGAAATGCATATTTATTCATAACGTAAGTAACTAAACGTAATGTAAGTAAGTAACGTAACTGTGAATGTTAGACATTTTGTAATGTACTTAGCATTCGTTAGTTTTCTAAAATTCAGTCATGAAATATTTTTAAAAATAACATTGGCTTCAGAATCATGTTGTGTCTTTTTCCGTACTAATATTTTAAAGTCGTCTTATTTCGAATGCAACGTTCGCAGCGATATTTCACGCAGTCCTGGTTCCATGACTCTTAACGAAGGCGTTTGTTTATTTCTACTGAATTCGCTATTCGTGTGCATATATCAGTGCGACAATAGACGATACAAAGTGCACGTCTGACGTTGTTGAAAAATTTGTTCGATATTTTCGATTCCCGTTTCCACTTAAATATTGGCCAATTGGTGCACTGAATAAGGAACCTGGCTGTTGACACTGTATGTTGCCAGTTGTTCACAGAGTCGTGGGTTCGATTCCCACCCAGAATACATACATATATGTTTGATGAGCATATACTGCCCGGCGCACCCTGGACATGGCGACTAATCCTTTCACCATGATGCCACGATGGATCGTTCTCATTCAGCTATTGACTGGAGGAAGAATGAGAATATGTATATTTTTGTGTGTGGGTACCCAAATATCTGTATAGATATGTTATATATTTATAAACTATCTTGTTGCTGCTTTTGGAATCATATGGCCATGTGCGGAAATCTCCCAAGATAATATTATTACTTATCATAACTACTTTAACTTATGATTGCCTACTATTAATGTACTAGTTAAATTACTTATTCTTATCAACAAGTTTGATAAGCTTTATGTTGATATTGTTCTGTTTTAGTTTGCAAAGTAAATTGAAATCCAAATGATGTCGGTAGGGTTCTTAGTCAATGGTACGTAGAGTTACATAATAATATGTAGTTTCTGCTTGCATTGCTTTGCTTCGTACTACAATGTGCTTGACTAGAATAGCTTAATAATTTGGGCCTGCTCGCATTTGCGCGCCTCTGTGAGTACAGTTCTAATGGAATGCTATAACAGGGATCAAGCGTATTGCTCGTCTCATTTTCATTCGGTACTTCAAATAGAGCAACTGAAATGGGGTGCACTTCTCCATTATTGTCACTTGTAATATCTAAAACTGAATTTATCCTTTTTAACATACTGTACATAATAATCTAACATACATATTAGGCTACAATGAGAGACAAATCGAATATTTTGTTACGGTATTATACGAGTAGTTACGTATAATTTGTTTGATTGTCTCGTCTGGTCGCAAGCGCGTCTGGTGATCTAGACGTATTGGAATCGATACTGACGTCCTTTGTCGGGAAATGTTGGATTTTTTTAACTAAGATTTTAAAGTAGAAATTCTAGTACTGGTTTCGTGTCTGTAACTTATACCCGGTGTTTCAAAATAGGTTTACCGCGTATATCTTGATGGGACGTAAATGTAACTGGTGTAACTTAGGAATGTACTACACTCCTCTGCATACCTCTTCGAGAATTAACGGCATGATGTCATATAGTGACATCAATATTATGGGACAACCTTATTTACCTTCAGTTTATGAAAGAGTGTTCGATATTTATGTGTCTTTGAGAGCACATACGATCTATCAGCGGAAGTTTCGCAACTTGTGCCTCAAAGCAGATTAAAATCTCATCGGATGCCAGTACACGGCAGTGTGCTGGTATTCCGCTGAATACTTCCGTGGCAACTTTAATCTAGGCACCATGTTGTTAAGTAGCAAGATCACTGTGTAGCACTGGATTTCATTAAAAAAATATGTTTATTTCGTTGCATGATATTGATAAACAAAACTAAGGCTGTAAGATATAACCATATTGTAAGATATATTAAATTGTAATATAAATATGTATAATTAATAGGTTTATGTAATTTAGAGTTGAAGAAATTAAATTCAATGTAAATAAGCCAAATCGAAACTTTTCACACTCAAATTCAATGTAAATAAGGCAAATCGAAACGAAAGCCAACCAACACGACCAACGCCTCGTTTTTCATGCTGGTTGGAAGTGTGACTGCCGATCGGGAGGTCTCGGGTTCGATTCTCGGGTTGAACACTACAAAAGGGTTTTTCTAATTTAGAAATTTTCTGAGAAATTTTCTAGAGTGTCTAAACTAAAATTAAAATTCCATAGTGGGACTTAAACGTAGCCGGTGAAACGTGGGAATGTTCTGCATTCCTCTGCATTACAGGCGTGAAGTTACGAAGTTACGAATCTTTTTTTCATTAAACTTTTTAAATATCAGTTCCAGAACCAGTATAGCGGCTTCAGTATATTAGTACCGCGATGGTAATTTCAGATTATCGACAAGTTATGTAATTTCATAGTATCAGTTTAAATTAAATATTTAAAAGCCATATTTTTCGTTCCATTTTATACTTGTCTTATACAAAAGTTTACACCACCCTTATCAAACATAACACAGGCCGCCTCAGACTCAGTGCTATGATAGCTTGAAGACGATAGCGGAAGCCACTAGATTTAGCACATCCAGGATTCGGTGGAGTGGTGTTACTTCAGAAGTCAACTCTAAGGCTGATATGTGAATTACTTAACATGGCTCATAGTAACGAATTCAAACATTACATCACAACTGTAATATAATCCTATAGTATTGTTATTTTTATACATAATGCACTAGGATATTTATACGTATGAATAGGCGTTTGTTTTTATAAAATAGGGAAAAAATATTCGTACCATTCGTACCAAAATATTTACCTATTTATTTTTTATAAATAATGCTCTCTGAGTTGTCTCCTTGTTTCCTGTGAAATAACTCTAGGAAGTATGACGTAGGAATTTGTGTAGCTTGAGTACGTTTTATGATTCGGTGTTTATGAGGTTTCAAGTTTTGAGCCCTAAAATAACTTGAGTTTATGAGCTCAAATGGATTACCTAGCTTCCA
>DWEJ01001394.1:0-13172 GCA_018245835.1 Mysoria sejanus stolli | reverse complement strand
GGGACTTTAATATAACTTCTGAAACGTGGGAGTGTACTGCACTCCTCTGTCTACCTCCTTGATGATTATAGATGTGATGTTATATTTAAAGCTACAGTACTATAAAGTAAAGTAAAGCTATGCAGAAATATAGAGCGTTAAAAGAGTTACTCGTCATAAATGTATGTATTACTGATGTTAAAGGAATAAGTTATAAGTTATAAGGAAGGCAGACAGCACTGAATAAACAAATGTAGAGTAGAAATATTCAGAAATACAGAAACTCTACTAATAATAACATAAATGTACAGTTATATTGAAACGTGTACACTCATCACACAATACAGAGCTATTTGATATAGCCTTGGAAACGTAACGTAGCTTGTCAGTCGCGATCATAATGCAATATTCCGAATTCTGAAAAATCTAACAAAGATGTAGAGCCACACATCGAGTGCACACAAGTCGTCGTCAAGTGCCGCTCTGAAAGTAAAAGTCGCCGCGCAAGTACTAAAACGTAAACGATACGCGCCGATCGCAAGCCGATCGAGTTGGCTTCGATTGCAATTCATAATATCTAATCTGTCGCGGGTAATCTAATCTATCCGCTCGATTGTGTCAGGGAACTGACCTGGGACAATCCGACCACAACGATGACCGATTATTACATGACAAAATAAAACATGCTCAATGCGCAAAAATTGCATATTGCATGATTGCAACGTGGACTACGACCGCAGACGCACACTGTTCCCTCCTACTGCATCGAGTTGCGTATTTTTAAACTATATGTCATGTAGTAATTGCCGCCAAAACAATGATAAGCTTCTTAGTTTTCAATATTAATATTTATAAATTGAGAATTGGCAGAAATCACATCGGAAATAATATTAAAAAATTATATTTTTTAATAGAATTAAGACATTGTTATTTAACAGTTTACAATTAACATCAATAGTCTAGTGATTCTGAATCACGTCCTCCGTAAGCAGTGTCCACTAGGGAGAATGAAGATTGACATAATGGAAAATCCAGCACACTTTATTCATTTTATCGTAATGTTCTCCAAATCTTCGGCCTTACGTTTCTCCTTATGAAAACACAGTCTAGCAGTAGGTATGGTTCCACTGTTAGGCTGTCTTCTTGTCTCTATCGTTACAAAGAGGTAGATAATATGCAACTATAGACTTATTTATTATGTAATTAAAACTGAAATAAATCACGACGAAATATCCACTTATAATCGATCACATGAATTGATAAAGATGTAATGTTACAAATTTGTAAAGTTACAGAAATTGACATTTTGGTAATTGCATAACATTTCAATATATGTATTTATTCATGCACAGGGAACGTTGAAAGTGGGAAAAAAATATGTGAACGGACATAATACCTTCATTTATGTCACAAAGTATGAAAATATAAGAAAAAATCGTATCAGTTTTACCCAAGCACGTCTTTAATCGTTCGCGAATCAAGTCAAGTACAAATGATAGTGATAAGATTCCGTGCGAACAACACGAGGCTGGGGTGTCGCTAGGTGTTTGATTTGTATCGCTTATCGAACGCATACAGGTGCGCCTGCAGTTTGAACAAGTACTGGTTTAATAAACCAGCAAGTTACTGTTACGCTGAGGCCTCGACAGCCTAGTGGCACAACGTGGCGGGCCACCCCGTCACGCCCGGTCCCGCTCGTGGCGCGCCATTGTACGCGGCTCGTCCCCAACGAACTGTCTTAAATCTCAAGCGTAGTACAACAGCGTTGAGATCACGATAACACGAGATCCCCGAGAAACGCTACGGGCTATTTTCTATTGATTTCAAGCTGCATTGTCGTAAATCAGTAACGCCGACAGAGTCGCTCCATTATGGCCAAAAGGGTATAAAAGGCTACACATACATGAAAAAATTAAAAAATATTGTAACACTTTCATATAATCATGCTACTATTGTAAAATTTTCATATAATCTATAGTGGGACGTAAACGTAACCGGTGAAACGTGGGAGTGTTCTGCATTCCTCTGCCTATCTCGTCGGGGATTACAGGCGTGAAGTTATGTTTTTACTCTCTCGTATTTAGCAGCAAACAAAGAAATGTATCATCATCATTATTATAAGTCAGTCTCAGCCCACCGTTGGGCATAGGCCTCTCCTTAAAGCTCTATGCCCATAACCCTCTCGCTGGACATGCGGGTTACGGATCGCAAAACACACATTCTGGCATCGCCAACGCCACTGCCAGTCTGCGGCCAGGACACTTAGCTGGGCTTAAACAGACCACGTGGCACCGCGATGTAACAACAAAAAGATCTATAAAACACTAAAAAACTAAAAAGATCTAAACACAAATGTAACATTGCGCTTGGAATCAACGAAGATTCCCTAGGCTAGATTTGAGTCTGCTTGGCTATTGGCTATGGGCGTACTTTTTTTTCCACGGAACGAATATCATAACTGAAGAAAACTTAAAGTACCACAATCTGTGTCTACCTGCTTCTTCGTGAAAATACAGGCGTGATTTTATCCAATTAATATTACAAGTGTGAATTTTTTTGTGAGTCAAACACGCAAATCATATTAGCTATCAGCCATTTTGTAACTACGGAAATTAACGTAACATCACGCTTGTATATCCCCGAAGGGGTGGGCATGTGAGTGTATCCCACTCCTACTTTTCTCAGTTCCACTATTGAGACTTGTATGCTCAGAGCCAATACTGAGAATTTCAAATTAGAAAAACCCAACTTTGCTGGACAAGAGAATCGATCTAAGTACCTCTTGATAGCCAGTGGCGTTTGGGACCCACTTGTTTAACGAGTCCGATAAATTCTTTATTAATATTACTGATTATGAATTAATCAATCTAAAGAAAATTAATATAAATTTGTTCTTAACATACTATGTGGTGCTTGTTCACTAGGAGCGTGCGAAGACTGTGCGTAGCGGTGAGATTAAAAGCTTGTCTTACTCATGTATTTCATATTTTCTGATTTAAAATTAACTTAGAGAATTTTATAGGATATTTAAATAAATGCAGGAATTTATTTGAAACAAATGCGCGATTGTTTTCGAACACTGTCTCAATTGTGTTCATAAAGTGTGTTTTAGTATCTATAAATAAATGTAAATGAAAGTAATAAATGGCTTTTTAGAATTATATTTGCTTTTATGAATTCATTTTGGACTCCTAAACGACTTTTCATATTATAATTTTGTTAGAACAAGTAGGGTAGAACGGAAAATATAATTAGAAACGAACGCAAAAAGTGTTTTTTTTTCCGTGAATTCAAAGTATTTCGGTAATAAATTTTTGTAAACTCACTTGTACGGTTAATTTCATTCGCAAAATCGGATTGAATTGTACTTGTGCTTGATATATAAATATTTGTCAAATCAAATCCACAACCCTCGATTACGTAGTTAGATGCGCTAACCGCGGAGTCCAGTCAAAAAATAAGTTAATAAATATTTCATATAGACATTCATGGACATCTCTTCGCTTATTACCAATTCGCCTAGTGCTTAAACGAAGTTGCGGTGTTTCGATACTTAAAGTATGCATCAGAACCGGTGGAAGCGATCGGAGACAGAGCCGAAGTGCGAAATTAACACGTACGTATGCAAAATTATGCAATCAAAGATGGGTCTTAAATAATACGTTAATTCGGTCCGTAATCGCGTGTTCGTAGCGCGCTCAATGTTGCAATAGCGTGAGCCGCCGTGTGTGTTACGAGTACTTACGATGTAATAAAAAGTTGAAGCAGGCTGCGGCCGCGTCTCGTTTTGAAAAACGATCCCGACGAGACCATTATTTATTACAAAAGTGCACGATGATAATAGGAAGGTATATTTAATATTCCTTTCGACGGCGGAGCACGCGAGCCGAAAGCGTTCGGCGGGTTGGTTTTTTTTGGCAAGCGTCGCGGTCGATTTCTGCGAACGATTACATTTGGGGCCTAAGTATCTGATTGTTTTTCGGTCAGTCACCCTTCGGTTCGGTCCTTAGTTATTTTGATTATGATAGGTTTCAATTTTGCAACGAGAACTGGGACAGCTCTTCAATGTCAACAACCTTTTAGCTGAAATTTGGTTTTGGTGAAATTATAATTTCGGGTTGTAAGTAATGTTTACCAGTCTAAAATATTGATATTGTTTTGTAACGTGTATAATTCTCTGCTTGCCACGGTGTGTTTGTTAATGGTTTGTGCTGTTTATTAGAGGTGGTCACACGGTAATTTGCCTGGGCGGGTTGAAGGACCCTCAATTAGACTCACTCACGAGCCCTCCTAGCCCTATTGAGATCAAATACTGGTGTCCGTTTTAGCGTTTTAGTGACCAGCGTCATTTGCATAATGACCGTCTCCGTCGGCATCATTGTGTCCATTAATATTTTGTACATTAACGATTCTCGATTTCACGTTTCCTTGAAATAATTTTATCGAATTACACTGATGCCACCACGAATTATTCATTTATTTTTGCTTATGTTGTTACGAAACCGAATATTTCGTAAATGTCACTTTTGTACAACATGATCTTTGATGAATCACAACACCAATTTGGTTGTTTAATATTTTAACTCTTTTAATTAATTTCTAGAAATAAACTGTAATTGCTTCGTGTTGATTAAGTTTATCTGTGAAAAGTTCAAATGTTACATATTACATTTAACGAGATTGAGCGATGTTAATAATAGTTTTCTTAATTGCTTCCAATTATCTTGTTTTGCTTATTTCTCTTTAACGATTGTTTCAGCAATTACTATTGGCATCAGGGTTATTGGACCCGCGTTAGGATTCCTGCTGGGCGCCCTGTGCACGAAGATATACGTGAATCCTTTGCGGGACCCCGGCTACGACTCCAGCGATCCGAGATGGGTTGGTGCATGGTGGTTAGGTAAGTACAATGTTCAGAAAGATTATAATATTATTTATTATATTATATAATATTATTATTATATATTATAATATATAATATTTTTTTTCACAATAGATAGTGATATTTATTAACATAAACGCCATTATTAATTTTCACTGAAATTGATATCAATTTAGTGTCCTGACATCATTATTATATTGGGAGTGTTTGGAAACTAAAAGGATAATTAAGAATTACAGAGTAATTAGATTTTGGTATCTTGATCGACGGTACGACCATTTTAACAGTAATAAGTTTAATATTTTTGAGTCAAAATCATTTTAAAATTTTTTCAAAAGTAATACGGTAACTTCATTGATGGTAGTTAGATATTCTTTTAACCAATTCGTTAATGTTCACTACAAATAAGCCTTTTAATACCTAATGTAACTTGAAATTTGCGTCTATGGGTGTTTCAGAGCATCGTCAAGAATCATAATGTAATACTCTCCAGAAGTATATTCCTTTAACTCGTCTCTTTTCTTGGAATAATTTTTTTAAAGTCTACCCGAATATTTACCTTAATTTAATATTGTCGGGCAGAGTACTTAGAGGCGACGTCCTGGAATTTCGCAACGCACAGCACATCGCGGAACTCGCGGTTACCGTTACACATAACCATTGGTTCAGATTTGCGCGTAAAATCCACGAAGAAAGCCCGCACGTGACCCAAGTACAAATCGAATGCGTGCGCGTATGACCACGGAATTAAATTTGCAACCGACTAATAACAATACAGTCTCTAAGGCCCACAAGCCACGGTTCGGATTCCATCGGTGTTTGTTTCGTGAGGCGTGCGTATTGCGGTGTAAAAGTCTTCGGGCGTGCCTCGACTGTCGATAAACTAAATTCGCAAACTTACTTATTGTACGATTTCCGCGTATTTCCTTATTGTTCGAACGCCATAAGTCCATGAATGAAGCGCGGTATTTTAATAGGTCTTTATTTAGCTTCCATATTTGCGTTGGGTTTTTATTTTGCAAACATGACAGGTTTTATTTACAAGTTTGAAATGCTAATTAATTGTAATCATCAACATTCAGTTTAATTAGGCTCAAATATCTATAGCTGTGAATTAACTTGTCGAATTTGCTAACTAGCTTTGAGGTAAGATCATGATCTTAGTGACTATCAAGTACGTGATAATCGAAATGATGATCATGCATACATATTTTGTACATTTTATTCAATCAGCCATCGAAACGTGATACGCTAGCCGGTTCTGGTAGTTGAACATTATCATTTCATAAGGCCATAACGGCCCGTGTAAGATTAATATTGTGGACACCGATCGGTTAATATACCATTGAGTATATCGCGACGTCTAAATCTGGCTTTCCAATGTGTTGTTGTTTTTTTTTTGTTGTTGTTTCGATTCGGAAAACTTTAACCAGTTTCGTGTAATTTGTTGTTTTTATCATTTCTGATCGTTTTGTGGTCGCTGGCGAGCTGGCCGCGTCGCACGGATTGCGGTCGGCTGCTGCGTTGTCATGGCAACGCCATGCAATTTCCACTCTGCTTTCGCTTTTCCTCGGCGGCTCGGCGCGCCGTCACGCGCCGTCACGCGCCGGCGCGCGCCGCACGTTACACAACGCGTGTTACATCACGCCGCGTCACCTCAGCTAAAATAAGCGCTCTATCCGCCGGCGGTCACGGCCAAGGCCGGGCGCCTCGTTGCCGACAATTATGCCATCGCCGCCCGTAATGAGGATTTAGTGGGTGGCCACGCGACCGCCGCCTCGTTCACTTTCACTTTCAAACCGGTCCGCGTCGACCTTCGTCATTGCATGTCGCTTCTATGTCAAGAGGTTGGAGGCGTGTAAACTCCTTCTTTCTCATTTCCATATAAATGTACGAGTGCCATTTCTGTGTTGCCGTTGTTGATTACACCTGTCAACTTTCCAACTCCGAGCACCTGGTGCATGTACAGTCGAGTCTTAAGTGGCAGCGCCGCGGTGTTAATAATTTAATTTCCTTTGTATAATATCTATGTACTATGTCTAGCGAATATGCCCTTGACTCAGCGTCGACCGGGCGACCTTGTGGCCGCGCAAATGTTTTCTGTTTGAATCTATCGGTACTAAATGTTTGGCGAATATCAGTATTTCCGTACATTCATAATGTGCCTTTGTTATATATCTGTTATCACATTGCCTGTTATATTATGCGTAGTTTTATTTCATTAAAAAATACATCCATAATATTACATACAAATGTATTATGTATGAGCGACAGTTATCGTTCCGTCTAATTGCGATTTATTTCTACAATCACAAATTGCACTGTGTTATGTTATCTCACTAAGAGATTCCGCCGGATAGTACACATTGTTATAGACACTTCATTTGTCTTTATCATAAGGTCGGCGCGTATCGCTAGAGCGTCATCTCAATATTAAATAGTTTCACCACTGAAATTGTTATTATGTACCAATACAATTTTATTTCGTGGCAATAGGACATTGTGTGTGTGTTTTGGAATTTGGTCATCTCGAGCCACGTACGAGTTTATTACTCCTGCCTCGATAATTGGTATAATTAGAAGATTCCATATCCTTCGGGCCTCATTGTGCTTATGCATTGAGTACACAGGGATTGTCTATTATCTAGTGTTTTATTAAGTCGTTGGCTGTATTTCATTTCGTCGGTGCGAGTGATAAGAGATTGTTCTTTCGTTGTATTTGCTAATTTGCGCGAATAATGGAAGCATGAGCGGGTTGTGTTGTGATGATTAGCTTCAATCTATCGTCGATAATCTATGCAAACATTTGAGAATTTTAATACACATGTGTTATGTCAGTTCAATGTACGTTTTTCTCCCTTGCGCGTTTATCATGATTCAGAGATAATGTTCTCGGCAAACTTTATTCACCAACATCTAATGAAGCCTAATTTGTATTAACGATTGGATCATGCTTTTTATTTAGAACGCTTTGTGAATTAAATCGAATGTGTTTGATTTATTGTTAAGTAGATACGGTGTATTCGATGTGGATTGTACGGCTTCTCTGTATTCATGGAAAGATAGAAAAATAGTAGTAGAGCAAGCTAGAGAAATTAATGTTAACGATAACGTTTATTTTTATTGTGTCGATGTCGATGTCGTTTGTCCTTAATGAGATATCTAAACAAATTTATCCTCCTGTTATATATCTCTATGAATTGACCTTTTTTTTTAAGATTGTTATTATATCCCTGTATAATGACTAACATTATTTTAAATTCTTCACTAAACTTAACACGCCTGTTATCCCCGAAGAGGCAGACAGAAAAGACACTTCCAAGTTTCATCAGTTATGTCCCACTATGGAATAATGGGTGAATATATTGCCATACATCGAAATCAAATCCATACACCGAGCCACTACTAGGAATTTCAACTAGAAATTATAGATAGACAAATCTAACATTGCCCGATCCGAGATTTGTATCGAGGATCTAAAGATCGGCAGTCGCCCTCGCGAACTCTAAACAAACGGTACTGGCGGACATTAACATAATAGTAATCGAGTAATTTGTATAATGTAGTCACAATGGTCGACAGGCATGGTGTTCATCGCGGGATTCATCGTCGTCTTGTCGGTGTTCATGTTTTTCTTCCCGCGGCAGATCAAGCAAAACTTGGTGCCGGTGCAGCCTAAGAAGAACAAGAAGAACGAAACTTTCTTCAAAGGTAATATTTCTCCTTCTACGAGCATATCGAGCATATATTTTACGATGATGATGACATGGAAAGACTGTCTTTTCATGTCATCATCATGTACCTCATAAGCACATTCCATTCCACTGCTGGACTGGATTGGCCTCACCTGAGTGTTAATGCCCATAATCCCAGCGCTGGACATGCGGATTGGGGGTCGCATGTCCAGGTAATGATGCCTATAACACATTATTATAATTTTCATTATTTAATCACGCTGCGTCCTTTACATGGGTGTGAGCAACGAACGTCAAATTTGACACAAAGACGAGATGCGACTTTTTCTCCCTGTAGTAACATGTACAGTGTTCATGAGAATGTATTCGGAATGTTTTTTTGGCTGTTTTCGATAAACACATCCACCTCTGGATGATTCTGCGAACTGTTACTTATGAATATTTGTTTATTCATTTTCGTCGGTATGTGCAGTGCAGCACATTATCCTCGTCGAAGATCATTTGAGATCAACGACACAGTCATAAAAGATTCGGTGTCTTTTTGTTGTCTGCAAATCCGAAATGATTGCTTCACGAAAGCGCCGAGTTGCGTTCGTGTTAAATAAAAACATCGCGAGTTATTATTCTAGGAAACCCGAAACACTTTTTGGCTGATTACGTTCCTGTATAAAATTGGCTGGATAGGTCTGTTCTTCTCGGGTTCTTCGCGTTGAACTTTTAACGCGATGGAAAACACCGTAGACATTTTTTGGAATTCTGAATATTTCCACAGATTTCTTCGCGACGATAAAAAGACAGTTGACGAATGATATCCTGATGTGGCGCACCGCAAGCTCCGTGCTGCACCTGATGCCGGTGAGCGGCGTGTACAGCTTCCTGCCCAAGTACCTGGAGAAGCAGTTCCGGCTGCCCACGCACGACGCCAACCTTTTCTCGGGTGAGGTACTAAGATGAACGCTGATGACCCGCGTGTTAGTAATACAATTGAACGGTCAAGGGTTTGAAAAGCATCAAATGTTGGGACTTTTAGAAAAAATCCAGCAAAGATGTAATACCAAAAAATTCCTGCAGTGGAATGATAAAAATCGACGAAGATAATAAGAATGAATGTCTAGTTTTATATGTTGTCTAGTCTATGACGTACTTCTCGATGAATGAATTGCATTGGAGTTTGAGAGGCCAATGGCCTTTGTTATATGAATATTAATAGATTTTAAAGATCATTTGAAGATTTTTCGTCGGTGCACATTTGTTTATGATTGAGTTCATTCGAACTCTTCTGATATTGTATTATTGGATATTTCCAGGTCTCGGTGGTATCCTGGTGATGGGACTGGGCATTATCACGTCGGGTGTGGTGATATTGAAGGTCGTGCCTACTGCGCGGCAAGTCGCTGCTTGGACTGCTGCCACTGCCGCCATATACAGTGCTGGTGCGACACAAACACCCTTCATAGTTAATTACTTTAAATGTTAATTAAAAATTCGCAATAAATATTTAACTTATCTCTCAACATCATTTTGGAAGGTTGCGAAGAACCTGACCTTTCCGTATTCTGTTTTCTTTTTTATAAGTAATTATAATACCTAGTAATTAGTTGAATGTATTATATGCACTAGTTTCCAAAGTCTAATAATAATTTTTCAACTATTATCTCGATAACAAAAGATGATCTTATTTAAAATAACGACAATTATGAAAAAGAGGATATTCAAAACCAATTCCATTGTTCAGATGTAATTCTATGAAACAATAGCGTCTATGCATGACGTGGATGTTAATATTTTCAGGAGTTTTGCACATATTTTTAGGTATTGTTGTCAGTGTTAAATAGCACTGGCAACACTGCCAATGGTACTTAACAGTATATTATTATTCTATGGTAACGTTAGATGAAATAATTTTGAAATAAGTAGTAGATGGCTATAAATTTGAAGCTCTAACGAAAGTTAAGTTCTGAAGGTTACGTTCGATGGTTAGCTGGGACAATTAATTGAAGACGTCCATAACGGTTTGCAGGTATGATAGTGTTGATGTTCGTGAGCTGCCCCGAGGAGAGCTTCCGGCTGCTGGACGCGGGCGCCGCCAACAGCAGCCTGGCTTGCAGCGCCGCGTGCCGCTGCGACGGCGCGCCCTACAGCCCCGTGTGCGGACAGGTGAGCTCACCATGGTAGATCTGCGTCAATTCGATCTGGTTAGGTATAAATCACTTCATCATTTTGAAGATATGAAGTTTTGACGTAGCCCTCCCCGAAGAAAGGTTTTTGCTTTTAATCCTCAAGTTAAATAATCGATCATTGTAATGATTAGCTTTTGGAGGGTCGTTTCCTCTTAGAATGAAAAGGGCTCAGGATAGGTCTGGATGGTCTGTCTGGTCAGAATGGAAAATTTTAAAATCTTTAAACTCTGTATATATTACACACATTATTATTCACTTGTTCCTACAGATGAACTAAAACAGGATCGAAAAATAAAGGACGGCGTCTTCCAGACTATTTTCGTATAATTATTATAAAGATCTCTTGGAATCGTCATAAATATGACGGGATAAGATGTACGAAGATGTCAAAAAAAAGACAATCGCATAAATACGTTATAAAAATATTCTCGCGATGAAATTCCGCTGGTTAACGGGTGTATGTTGCGGGTGAGGGTTGCGTCAGATGGCGTTCGGTTGTAATTGTGACGGTGTCACTACAGAAACGATACCGCGATACGGTGATTCAGAAAGCACGTGGTGCCATCTCTTATCAAACATTGGGACTTCATAGACAGGAATAAAAAAAATTGTCTTCTAAAGCGTGTGAAGTCTCTCCTGTCGCACTAAGCCTGCGTGGCAAACTACGGCATTACGCCTCGAATTCCGAGAGTAAAGTAAAGGTGTAAAGAGTCGAAAGAATAAGAAACTATTTTTTTATGTTGTTTCGCGAACTATTTGTTTTGTTACAAGCGGCTATGATTGCAAAAATATACAATATTTGTTGACAGATACCGTGGAAATTATAATTTTTCCAATTAACAATCATAGAAAATTTATTTGCGTACATAGCTTACCAACATGAAAGTGCAAGCAAAAGTCACTTTCGAATGTATTATATTCGTCGACTTCACTTCACTTATTTGTCGACCTTTCCGCTTTCTTATAGCGCGACAGTCTTGGTGAATTATACATTTTCATTTGCATTTTCCTCTGAGTTTTTTTTTCTATAAAAACAATATTTATTGTGATGGTAGTTGATAGCTTCGTTGGTAGAGTAGTTGCTGGCGCGACTTCTCAAGAGGTCCTGGGTTCGGTCTTTGGGTCGGGCAAAGTAATGTTGGCGTTTGTAACTAGAAAATTTCTAGTTTAAGTGTCTGTCAATAGCTCGTCCGTTATTCCATTGTGGGACGTATGACATATATTGTTTCATGGAAATGGACTGTTTTCTTCTGTTTAACTCTTCGGAAACTATGTTAAATACTGGCGTGATGTTATGTTATGAGGGTCATCTCAGTCAAGAGCTCCCTTTAAGTTAAAATTCACCCCAGGTTTTAGGGGTAGCCAAAGAGCAGGTGCGTGGTGGCAAAATAGTGATAATAAGAATAATAAAATGTTTGCGACAGAGTCCGAAATTAAAAATTCCCCTAAACATAGCTTTCAAAATTAGCAAGCTACTTTAGTTTGCTAATAGGCAACGGGCAGGCCACATCGCTCGAACGGTCGATAACTGATGGGGAAGAGAGCTTGTTGGCTGGCAGCCGCGTCTCGGTAAAAGGAGCGTAGGTCGTCCTCGTGCCAGGTGCTGGGACGACCTGCAGACGAGACTACTGCTGGGTTCGCAAGGCCCAGGACCAATAGGACTAGCGCCTATTAGGGGAGGTTTATGACCAGCTGTGGGCATCTAAAGGTTGATGATGAAAATGTGTGTGGTCATATTCCAGGATTCGTTCACGTACCTGTCGCCGTGCCAGGCCGGCTGCCTGGGCAGCCTGCAGCTGGACAACAGCACGTGGCTGTACTACAACTGCTCGTGCATCGACGGCAACGCGCGCGGAGTCAAGGCCATTCACTCGTGAGCCTCGACCTCCGCTTATTAGTTTTAAACTACACATGTCTCCGTATTATCCGCGTTGGAGTGCCATGATTCAGATGGTATTGTTATTGCGTTATTAAAAAGGTTTGGCAGTAACTAGAGTGAGACAGAAAATTGCACACTATGGGTGTGATTTTTAATTGTTAAAGTTCTTTGTAATTTGGTCATCACTGGGACTACCGCAAGGTTACTATAATGAGAGGGCGGGACCTTGCATCCTATAATAATTAAACAATTAAATGTCCCTGAGCACTGACAGAGCTTTTTTTTTAAAAGAACGTCAGTCTCTGCTATATTGAATGGGTGTTGGTTATATATATATATATATATTGAAATCGCAAGTGTCGTGCGTTTGTAACACTTGTCAAGTGAATGCGGACTAGGGTATAAAGATGTGGTCCGCTTGCAGCATCGAGCGCTACGACCTGTTCAACTCGTCGCGGAATGTGCTGTCGCGCGACGTGGTGGCGGGGCGTGCGGGCGGCGGCGGCGCGGCGGGCGGCGCGGGGGGCGGCGCGGGGGGCGGCGCGGCGGGCGAGGGG
>DWEJ01001393.1:0-13172 GCA_018245835.1 Mysoria sejanus stolli | reverse complement strand
GTTTTAACGTAATACTGAGAGGATAAATCTACACAAATAGATACAGCCGTTTACACAAAGTTTCATGTATTTAGTGCTGATAACAAAAGGAGCAGGGCCACAATTGTTAACATGTAGTTGTCCCTCTGTGCGGCACTCTAGCAACAACAACCTTAAAGAGTATCGTGAAAATTGCCCTTCACGTATTAATATAGCTATAGATGTAGCAGAGTCTTTAATGCTGTAAGTACTTCGGCTGAACAAGCACCTGCTTAACAAAATCAGTATCGATAATGTAAATTCTCATTACATGAGTCTGACATGCAATGTAGCTTACTTCCTGTTAAAGTTTTTGTTAGCGCGCGCGGTATCGTTATCAATTCCTGACGCATTGCTAATAATATTGCATGACCGAGTTATAAAAGGAATATTCACTTACGTACTTATACACACTCATTCATTTCGAATAATTAATATACATATGTATATTTAAGTCGGTATTAAAATTCTGACAAAATAAATATTGGTTACGTGTGTTGCATTAGGTGGTACCCTATGAGAAATTTTTATAATTAATTCATACCAATTGGTAGTGTTTTTGCCTAAGTAACAATAAGTTGACTCACGAGTCATAATTAGTGAAACGGTAAATGTATGCTCTTAGTTTTAAAACGTGGGGGAGGCGTTCAGCTGTGTAAGTTTATGTCACTTAGGTCAACATCTCATTGGGTAATAAACTTTGTCACATTCATTGACATCCGACATTTCGTTTGCACTAAAAGCTGAACAAAATCCTTCAAAATGTAATAATTTTTATTCCGCTATAACCCGTGCCTTGCTCAAGGTCAAACTATTTTTACACTGAATTCAAAAAGATGGTTTCAGTAGAGAGAAAAAGTTAAATTTATAAAATCAATATGCATCCCATATATAATGCGATTGCTAAGATCTTAGCAGGTGGAAATCCTTAATCTTCGTGTTCAATTTAAATTCGACACAGTATCGTAATGTGGCGACGGTCAGACGGCTTGTGTTTATTTGTGTGTTGTGCTGTGCACACGGACGATACAATATTTTCTTTTACGTTTTATAAAGACGTATTATAAAATATACACCGTGACAATAAATAATACTCTCGTTCCATAAGTAATGCAAATTAAATATCTTGGGTCTATAATTATAAACAATACCTATGTAACAGTAGATGTGGTATATAAATAACCAATCTTGACAAAATACCTGGAGTGGTTAAGGTGGCCCCTTTATCAGAACAACTCAGCGAATATCGCTTGATTTGGTATGGACACATGTTATTATGATGTGTCGAGGTAATGACCATGTTGCAAAAACAGCTCACTGCGTCCCGGAAGTCAAAAGAGGCCGAGGATAGTCCATATCTACCTAGTGGACTAGTATGGCTCATATCGTAATCTACCTGACCAGACAATTCAATACCGAATAAACCTTTACTTCAAAAAATTAGAAATACCGACGTCAGTTAACATGGGAAAAGGCAAAGAAATAGAAGGGGCAATAAATATTTTAGTATTCGTATAAATATTTTAGTATTCAAAGGGTATTGAACACTAAAATATTTATACGAAATTATGTACATTATTATTCTGAAAATTATTTTAATTGAGACTGTCAAACTGTCAGTCATTTTACAATTTTGAAGTTATAGTTATTATTTTTATTTCTCCCGTTTTTAGATTAGTATTATTTTGTCATTACGAATCACCGTTTCGAAAATAACTCAACGATCTAAAGGCTGGATTTATAATTTCTTCAATTATATCTATTGACATAAATGGAAGGTTCTCGAAAGCCGCCCGTCTATACGTGCAGTCGGGACCGACGTAGCGTCCACACTCACCAACACTTTTACTCTCATATTGTGTAACCGAATTATGACAGGCCGATGCTTACTCTTATTGTTAGTTAAATAGCCATTGCGTTGCTGTTACGAGGCTGCTCTTCGTTCTGTTGCTTGCGCTTAGGGGGGAAATTTATTAATATAATTTTCAGTTCGACGGTATTACAGCGATTTACAACAAAATCATTTTATTATTGCACTGTTAGATACGGGTCTCCGGTCAGTATCGGAACGGTCAAGGGCATCGTATACTACGCTGGCCACTTGCCAGCGTGGTATAATAGACCTAGTAATACGATCTTATAATCCAATATTGAATGGGACAATTATTATGACTATCTTGCCTAACTATGCATAAATTTAAATATATACTTATGATAATGTTATTATCATTATTGCTACATAACGGTCATTTTTAATTTAGAAAATTCGCGTAATTCCTTCCCATGAGTACCAAAAGAAGGAGGTCGATAGAACAAAAAACATACAAAAGTAAGCTACTGTTAACTATTATAGATAACATATCTGTTACTCGTCTATTAACGGTATTGTTGTAACAACATCCAGGCGGCGGCTATTTACATATTTGATAAATTGAAATAATCTTCCTTTTGCCAATTTATTGTCGTATACTTTGATGGAGTAAGCAATTAGTCAATGTCTTTGTGTCCGTAATGTAGGTAATGGTTATTTTATCTTCTATCACAAATCATTGGAAAGAAGTTCCTTATTTATTTTTTGGGTCCGTATTTTGGCCTTTTGAATAGAGATAGGTGACTAAAGTAACGTTTCTTTGTCTGACCACAATGAAATGTGAAGAATATTGTATCAAGATGTTCTGTTGTGGAGCTATGCATCTACAACTCATACACTCAACTCATAATATAATCAACTCATATCACAAATTTTTTCGGGGAGGTCCGAGGGGGGGGTTGTCAGTGGACTACAGTTATTAACGAGGATAATAATGATAATGATGATACTCATAATAACAGGACATGCCAACACATGGTCTGCATATCACAAAGACATAACAAGTCGGGACTAGTAATCAAAATTAATCGCACAAGTTGCGCGATACGATCATGATTCATTTCGGGGTGTTACGTTGATCAACCGCAGTATTAATTAAGCGTCGTCCGCGCAAAAACTGTGCGAAACAGGGCACAGCAACAAAATCGAAAACCTGTGCAACCTGATCTGACACGTATTCCACAAAGTGTTGCGGAAACACGCAATCGGACTTACATTTATTGGCAATCAGCCCAACTTCTTAAACCCATAGGCAATTAGGGGCCGTTCGCCTGCCTGTCTATTATTTTCATTTTACCAATGAATACCAATAATTCCTATTATTGATGCAGTAATTTGGTCTTTCAGTAAAACAAATCCAGCTTATTAAATGTGCATTTTCATAGTTTCTGGTTTCTAATAGACATACATACATATAGATTATTTAGACAACTCTACGGAATTCTTAAGGTCACTAAATGAAGGGATCGGTTTGAAGGATAATGAAACCTTTTCGGAAATATTTATTAGGTTTTACAAAATCATGCCTTAAAGAATCGTATAATCACGTCAGGATTCTTAGGGGGTTATTATGGATTGCTATTAACTATGCCATTTCCTAATGTAGAATTAGCGTAATATAAAAAATACCGAAATTGATAAGCAATACCTCCATGACCGGTTATAACAAATAAGTTAACATTAAGTGTGTAATCATCCCCGAAGAGTCAGACAGAGGAGCGTAGTCCAACTCCCACTTTCCTCAACTACGTTTACGTTCCACTATGGAATAGATGGTAAATCTATTGCCATATTAAATAAAATTTCATCAATATTTAGCTAATCACAATTTGTTGTAGTTGCAACATCGGATCCTGCTGAATATATTCTCATATTTCAACAAGTTACATATTGGGCTATTGATATATTGCCGCTAAATATATATTTCACTTTTGACTAACAACTATCGAAAACGTGTGAGATAATTACGAAAGCAATAACGGTTTGTTTTATTACACCTCAATATTTTTATACGTTTGCTTCAAGTCTGTTGATGATAAATGACCATCACTGATTATGAAGCTTTATAGATATTTCTTCTTTTTTCAAGCTGTATATTTCTTCTTGTGTCACCTTGTCATGTAATTCATGTAATCGGATCTAAATATCACAGTCACTCAACACTTAGTTAAAACTTATCAGTGACCAAGCGGATCACTGCCAAAATTAAATTGAAATCATGAGACTTTAAATTGTTGGATAAAGTATTATAATCTATTCATCATCTGGTCCTTGGATTACCTTCATTCGACATGAACATAACTGCAAGATTCATTTTACTGTTTTTGATATTAACTTTATTTATGGGGTAGATAGAGCATACTGAATGGTAATTACTATATTTTTGCTAATTGCTAATTTAATGGTCTTTACTATATTTATAATAACTGTGTTGTTCATTATTTATTACTAATTAGATATGATATGGTAATGAGTTTGTAAAAGATATGATATTATACACATGAGATATGATATGATATAATAATGAGTTTGTAAAAGAACGGATTTATGGATTTTCTTAATTAATACTCAAGTGCCCAACATTGATCGACATTTTCAAACATGTTTTATTTAATGCGTGACATTTACAGAATTTATTATATTCTTTATGTCTGAAGCTAGACCGGCTAAATGGATCATTCTTTGATAAATTATTAGTTTAATATTAATTATTTCAATGTATACAGCGACGACACGATCTGATTGCGGAAATGATGGATCAAGTTAAGCAATATCAGGCGCGGCCAGTTTTTGTAGAATTTTTCAAGTTGCAGGTTTACTATTTTTAAATATCCAAAAAATCATCATTGGTTGTTCAAAATGTTGCTTCATTTGTTTTCTCAGACAACTGAAGCGGTCTATTCAGAGCAGCTACATATTACATCTTCGCCAGGCTGATTGGAATTGGAAGCTCACTTTTTTGTATGTATCACTTCTTTAATTGATTACACAGATTTTATAGCAGTTTAAATGTTATTACCATTTTTTAATGGAATCATAGGAGTACATGAATTTCTGACAGCAAGTCTAATTTCTTTTTCATTGTTCTAATTGGGAATAACTTCCGTTCCTCAACACTGAAGGCTATATTTCACCATTTTTGTAACATTCTTATTGAGAATTTGGATAGTTAACACAATTGACAATTTCATACATTCGTGGAATATTGGAATCTGATTATTTGTTTGAACGACATATTGTTTATTAGTATATCCTCTCTGACCTGAATTTGGTTATTAGTTTCCAAATAAAGTTGAATTTAAATATTACACATAACCACGTCGACGGTTTGAAGGCTTCAATAAGGAAATAGTGACTGATTTACAAGCTTTCAATACATATATAATGGACATCAAAATATTGCAAAAAATTAAAAGGTCAATACAAAGGTCACAGAGTCAATTTATAAGTGTCATCAATATTGGATATACCTATCGAACATATTTCCCTTAAGTTTCGACGGTCCACGCTAGTATTATCACTTGACACATTCTTAGGTAACCTTGCTTGGTAAATGTACGCTATAGAAATTATCCAACGGATTACCTGACACCGAATAACTGATCATACAGAAATGCTAATATTCATGCGAACATCGGTTGTGGATCAACCAAATTTCTCAAACGATGAACCAAACTATGCCTTTCTAAAAAACTGACATAACGTTAACAAAGGCCTAAAAACTATCTCACAAAAGTAGATATTTTAAATACAATGTAGAATCTATGCATATACATAATAACATGAATATTATGAAATATTAATATAATTATGTAATCATTACAACGAAAATAATGCTATATTATAAGTGTACAATAGTCAAAAATCATTATAAGTGTAGGACATAAATGATACCAACATCTTGTAACTCACACATCACATATGGCCATCTTTCCGGTAGACTGGAAGAAAGTCTGTTTTATTGTAACCTGCTTTGTTAACATATGTACAGACCAGTGTAATGGTTTATTATGATTTCGTGACACGTGCGTCGTGTGCGAGACAATACACATCCAAGTTCATCTCGACTTAGATCTTAACTGCGTTTCGGTTATGGAAACGTGCGCTTTAACTAAGCAAATCTGTGAAGGTAATGTCAGCAATGAACTTTCGTGAAAAAGTATTTTAGCCTCATAACACGCGACATAAACTTGGCACTTGCAAAGAATCTACTTCCCCTTTCGTCATTTTACTCCTCGTATCAATCTTTACCGCTCTTGCCTTCAATGTTTCATTATTTCACTATTACGTCCTCATATCAATATGCCTAGTTAACTTCTACGCGATAAGGACCTCTTTTAGTGCCTCTGCAGCTACGAACGGTTAGCAGGTCTGTCCACGGTACTATTTATGATACGGTTACTTGTTACACAAGCCCAAACAAGAGCTATACAAGCAGTGTCCCTCGTCGCCGAAAGGTGTCTGATAATTTGCGAAAGCCTACAGGTAGAAGGTGGATGCTGTAAGCTCAGGGCTGGGCACCATGGCGCTTTACTTTAGTCCAGCAGCTTAATAATAAGTTACGAAGTACTTCGTTTTGTCTCATACATGTGCTATTTATAATTTATACGGGTAAATTTTAGGTTTGAATAAATATGATATTTAAGGTTAGATTTTGAGGTTGAATTTTAGGTTTCATTAAATGATAGTAGAAAACCACTGTAGCTCTTTCTGATGATATACAGCTCCCATCACATTTGCTTATTAAATAGAAAATAATGCATTGAATATAAATAATGAGTATTTTTGTATAAACGAGTACCTTGGATGTACTTCAACTTGTAGAACCTCATCTCCCACACTGAGGTTCTCGGGTATCCTGACGAACTTGAGGTAATCTCCTGCAGGGTAGAAATTACAACCTGAAACAAAAGACCAAGTTTATAAATCAAAAAGGACTATAACAACCTTTTATTTGACTCGTAAAATCATAAAAAAACATCTAAATGGACACAACAAAATGTTCGTTTACAGTAAACAATAAATATGAAGTTGTCAAATATGGTAACAATCTGGATTAGATGATAAGCCTGACGCACCACTTACAGATTTGACAACTTTTCTCTACCCCCGACAATAGAGTCTGACAATATTGGATATGTTTAAAGTACTGTATAATAAACAAATAAAAGATTACAATCTCGCTTATCGCAGGAAATAGTGTTTCTAATAATAAGAAAATAAATAGAACAGAGTTTGTTGAAAATATGTGTAACGAAGTATTTAACAACACTAATAATTGCATTGCATCATTCAGCAATAGCACTGAAACAATCGCTCGAATTCTCCCATCTGGCACCGCACTGTCGCACTCTGGTAGCAATACCGATTGCTTCAGAGCACATTCATATGCTATTCTGTTGTCAGATCGACGAGAAAAAATGTCAGCACGCACACAATCCATTTATGTGATGTGAGCGAGTGAATTGAATTGTGATAAAAATGAACTCCTTATTAATATGTGTATAATTAGTTAATTAAGCTCGATATTCAAGTAAATTATTAACGTTAAAAACTTATACACGTAAAAACTTTTATCTTGGGACAAGTTCAGACATGGTCTCCTGCCTCCGAACATAACAATAATATACATACATACGTAGACAATTGCACATCTAGACAATGGAAGGTTATTCTTGCTAATCACTCAAATACTTTCCCTAAGTACGAATCCAACCCCGACTCCACGGTCAATACTTTGACCTACTTACCACTAGACGCAAAGACCAATTAAATAAATATCTATTATATTGTACTATATTCGTATGATAATACATGAAAGGCACCTGCTATTGCGTAGGTTGGTCTTTCCTGTACAAAATGACTACTGAGAATGTGGGTCAGTGTACAAGCATATCAGAGGTGTTGTTGCGGGCTTACATTCTGTTTATTGTAATGTAGTGGGCAGCTACTTGACCTATACATTGCAGTTTGTCGACGGAAGTTCCAAAGCTTACGTTTTTTAATTATGTATAAGTTACATCAGTCTTGAAATATTTCAAGTATTACTCGTATCTTCCAATGCACGAGTCAATAGGTGACGTACGTCAATTACGTGGATAGCAAAATTACGTAGAAATATATAATAGAATAAACAATCAATTAAAAACAGATTTCATCGCGTACTTTATTATTAATATTACGATGTATGTAACCATCAATGATTAGTTTCGAAATTCGTTTGAAAGGTTTTTTAAGAATACAAAATTATTTTGTTTTTAAGGAACTTAGTATCATATGAGATGATGCAACATTTGATTATTTTATGCGATTAACACTTGATACTATTCATATAATTACAGTTTGCAAATGTGTCTTTATTGTAAGCAGAAAACGATACCGACATGAAATATATTGCCGATAGCCTTATGGTGAGCAATATACATTTCTAAAGGATATGGAAGATAATCAGTTCCATTTCATAATGGATACATATTTTATACATATGTTTTCGGTGGACGACAATGATGACGATCTACAGAAGACTGCAAGCAAGATCTGAAAATTAGAATAATCTAAGAATTAGACTTATGATGATGATGTTTAAGAATACAGCCATTGCTTCATAATATTATACTCGTAATCGTAATATAGATTTAAAAGCAGGCGTGCTGTATCATGTTGTTCAGGTCGTTAAGGTTCTGGAACGCGTGTGACAAATACTAAAAAATCCTTCTTTAGAATTAGTTGCCTCGGTGGTCGTGTTGGTTGCAGGTGCGACTGCCGATCGGGAGGTCCCGGGTTCAATTCCCGGGTCGAACACTATAAAAAAATTCTAATTTAGATTTTATAGTAGTGGTTCGGAGTCTGGATATGTACCCGATACATGACAATAGGCTGACCACCTATTCCATACTGGAACGTAAACGTAACTGGTGAATCGTGGGAGTGTTGTGCATTCTTCTGCCTACCTCTTCGGGGATTACAGGCGTGAAATTACCTTACAATTAGTTATTATACGAAAATGTTATTGGTTCAGCATTTAAATTCGTTATATGATACCTTTTCATAAGCTATATTATATCCAGATGAAAATATAATTAACAATGCATGTTTGTAATTACATAATGAGTTAGAAAGTTAATGGAATAACATAGTGCGATGACAGGGAAAACCTAATGACGGAGATTCGCGAGCTTCAGAAGTAATCATGAACACAACTGAAGCCAGCCAGCAATTTAGTAACTTAAAAATAAAAACCTCAATAAGCATTTCATTAATAGATAAAAGTATTCTGAGAGCGACACGGTCGACTTAGTAAACTGGTTCTCATTATACTTTCAAAAGCATCATACCGAGCCTAACCACTGCATCAGATGTAAGTAATTTACCGCATTTGATATTAAACAACATTATTACTTCAACGATAATCATAAATAGCGCTCTTATTGCTGTAGGCATTAGTGAAGGCTATTAGTGGCGTCAATCGAACTTTCATCTTAAACAACTTGGTGCGACAGAACAATAGATAGTTTGTCTAACATTTCCCATCGGTAAAGATCAGGCGAATAAATTTCATGTGAAGCTTCAAGTACTAGCTACTTGAAGCTTCAAATATAAAAAAAATATTATTGTTATTATTATCACTAATGTGTATCATATTTGTAATAATATAGAATGCAACTCCGAAGAACAGATGAGTTAAAATGTAAACCGGAAAATATTTTACTTTTTCCAGCGATCATATCAATTCATTTTGATTACAACGTTCAATGACTTGGCTATGTTGCATTTATAAAAGCCAACGTAGTTCTCTATAACATAATTCGAAGCCTCATTACTTCGCCCAGAGTTACAAAAGAGAAAAAGACTATTTTCTCAATGAGCTTACTCAAGCGGAACAAACAATAACCACTGAAGCCTAAATTTCCTTATTGATTCTTTCCGTTCAATATTAGGGTTACGGGCTCCACCCGCGACGAATCATCTTTCGCAAGATACTCCGGCTATGGCAAATTTTCCCATCGGCTGCCATCTTTAGATTTCACAATGGCTGAGTGCAAAATGATGGCGTATTTTGTCATCCACAAATTATTACCCATTTTCCATTGTGTGTATTGAATAAAGACGGCTGGTTGTACAAAGATTGACAAGTATTGTGCGGTTGATGATTTGTATAAGTATTGAATGTGTCGTTCTGACATTTCAAATATTTTTCCTTTTTTTTCAGTAGTTAATACGCATAAAAGCACGTAAGAGTATTGTAAGGAAGAAACGAAAAGGAGAAAATGTGATGTTAGAAAGAATTGATTGAGGAAACTATTAAATAGCGGGTAGACGTGTTCGAAGTTAAGCAAATAGTTAGTTTTTTTTTTATCTTCACGCCTATAATCCCCTGTAATAGTTAGTTATTGTTGCAATGACATATTTTACCATACCATCATTAAGTTTAGAAGTATCAAATGAGATTGTGAAAGTTCACTACTAGTTAACTACTAGTACACGGTTAATTGACGACCGTTGTATAATTAAACAGATATAACGCAATATTTATATTGTCTTCAGTCAACCGAATTTGCTTGTTACAAATAATAGTTACTTAATTTCATAATTATTTGCAAATTTTGTATTTAAAGTTAGCTTATAATAAGACATTTCAAAAGACATCAAAGGTCCGGTTATGTCTAAATAATAGGCAACACAACGTACCTTTCTACAAAACAAAATTATTTAAACATTAACTATTGTAATATTGTATAAATTGTAATAGAAGAATTGTTGGTGATGATTCAGAGCGCAAGTATTCAATAATACGTTGCAAACAACATTATTGCTTAGACAGCAAAGTTGCAAAGTTAGAAAACCAAGTATGTATCTCAATGAATATATATAAACCATCTGCAGTTGAAAACATGGACCGAACAATATATTATAGCAGATCAAACAATTAAACACGCAGTTGGAAGCAAATTAAAAACTGCACAGAAAAGTAATGTATGGTTAGGTACACGCGTGGTGCGCTGCCTGTCACACATGGCTGGTGGCAACAAGACTCATAGGAAATTAAAAAATAATATCGTGAAGAGTTACTCAAGTATACGCTTTGAGCATTTAGTAGCTGTGGAATAATTAGTATCTCTGAATTAATGCATTACATTTTGTTTAAAATGACATAAGTATAAAATAAATTTCATTCGTTGGTTTAATATTAGTAGTATGTATTAAGAATATGTAACAATAATAAATAAAAATTTTAAATTAAATAGAAAGATTTTTGTAACAACAAAAAAATCTTAATAAAAATTGATACGTTAAAGTTCAGTACTATCGAGTAGATACACTCTTACGAGTAGGTAGGTGCGCACAAGCCGTATCTCCTGAATCCACAATAATAGGTAAAGTTTGATTGAGCGACGATAATCTACAAGTTCACATAATAAGCATAATAGCGTGATTTTAGTGGATAGATAAGGTAGTCTAATGGTACAATGATTCAAAAAACCTGGGTCGATGCAGATTTTTCTCGAGTTGAGAAATATTCAAGGTTTTCGTCTCAAGTTCTTCGCTTAGAAATATTAACATTCAATTTGGAAATAAAATCAGAAGTAAAGAATGAGATCATAAGAGGAGACTAAACCCAGTATTAACAGATTGTGATATGGCGCGATCTGCCTGACAGTTACATGCCGCTACCGAGTAGGAACAGCAGCACAGGCGATGCGGGAAGCTGTGCGCCGTCGCCCAGCTTGGGAATTACGGGCATATTTCATTATGGGAGGTCTATACCCAGCAGTGGCTTGCAACGGGCTGCTGATCTAAATTTGAAACTATATTTATTGTTACATTCTTCTTTTTTATTATCTGTATCGGATTCCTCGTATACCGCTTCATTCAACCCAGGTAAATAAAAAGCGTTCTAATTGACGTAATAGGATTATCACCATTACTACATTTTCAAGCGTCCTGCACGCGACCAGTGTAATGTTCAATTAGTGTTTCATTTGTACGAGGAATGCTGTTTAACTCGTATTAACGTACAACTAAATAAATAATAGTTTTCGACTTATGACATACAACGGTTCGTTGAATTTTACTAATTACCTGTATTTACTTTAGATTTTTTACAACATAACTTTTGGAATAAACACCACATTCATGGATAGCAAAAGCTGGTTTTAATGCTTTCAAAAGTCTTTTTTATAACATAGTAAAACATGAAAACTTTAATTATGAAATATATTTTATCCTCTACAAGTATTCAATGACTGCAATGAAAATATACTGGTTTAGCTAAACTGAAATATTTATATTTGATCGTTAATATGTACTGCAGGGAACATACATTTAATGAACCTCACATTGTTACATTCTTCGTTCATCAGCTTTGGACTTACTTCAGACTATGGTAGGTCGAGGGTAAAAGGGCGGCGGAAATAACCAATCTCATAAAACTGACATAAACTATATATTAGATTTCAGATATCACACAAACAATACGGAGAAGCTTGCAAGATCGTAATAAAGATGTTTCTATCCATTCAATAACAACTAAAGCCTTTTCCCACCCGCTGTCCGCCCCATCAGCTATATCTGATATACAGTTCGTATCAACAAATTATATGCTTTGGCACGTTTAAAGTTGCTTATGCTGATTAGAATGATGTGTTATCACGCTATTGCTGCGTAACGCATGTTGCACTAGTACTAGAGGTCGTTGATTGTTTCTTATTTATCTTTCATTGGCTAACAAAATGTAGCACTGAAAGCTACTCAAAGTAATATATGTGGTTCAATTTGTATACAAAATACCTATATAACTTCATTATCAAATGAATTTCTAATTACCAACTAACTTTAATAGGATCGTAATATTTGATTTTAACATGCTTAATATATCTCATACTTAATTTTGGTAGCTCATCTCTTTTTTTTTATTATAACCCTCTTATTGGATTTTTAATAACATCGAATTGAAAGTTTCGAGCAGTATATTGTCAAGGCTAAATACACAATCCAGTGGTGTAGTCTCTGTAGCAAGTGTTTCAAGGTGTCCTATGCCTTCAAGATACATATCCAGTATTAGTACACTATCGTAACCGTTATCGTTGAATACAATGAAAATTCCTCCGCTTGCGGCAACGAAACCAATATTGCTTATCTCTACAATAAGCGACTTAAACGAAACTTCACAGCTCAATAGCAAAGGTTCTATCGGAAAATTATAATGCCCAAGCTCACTGCGCAATCATCTGAAAATATTACCCGCACTTTATTACCGAGCTAGCATCCAGGTCATAACTGTATC
>DWEJ01001392.1:0-13176 GCA_018245835.1 Mysoria sejanus stolli | reverse complement strand
TGCGCGCCAGAGATTTGAACCCGGTCTCCCGGCGTGAGAGGTCGAATTTTAAACCACTAGGCTATCACTGCCTGATATATAGAATACGATTTTCAAATTTAAAGTCATCGCAAAACCTATGTGCAAACATTTCTCGTGTTCCTAACTAGTTTTATGGGTCAGTAATAATAAGGCTTTAGATTCTAAATTGCCTTCCCTCTACGTTTGGATTTAATTTCATTTCATTAAAATAATAACGACGGTACTGTTCTGCATAATTAACATGGTGTACTGCGCGATCACCGCACAGTTATAACCGTTATCCAGTCAGTTTTGGTGCGTTGTCTCTGAGAAGCGAGATTGAGAACTTCGTGGGTATCTAGATATGTTAATTCTCACATTCCTTCCTCTCTTATATTGAAACATACAGCGGGAACTTTACATCACAACATAAATATACAACAAAATATATATACAACTATGGAATTTTACATTTTCATTGAATATGTACATAAAAGGCTGGTTCGCTACATATTTATAATAATTTAACTCGCGAACGGTTTTATAGTAAAATGTCATAATCAGCGATGAACGATGTTAAGTTACAATGTCAACAAACAACTTTGGATATAGACCTTCTTTTAGAACAACAAGCAAACTTAACAACTGTTTATCAACACAGACCCCCAATTAAGACTCCTCTGCCGCAGTGCCAACATCACAGGGCTTGTGCAAGCCGGTCGCATCAGGTCATATTTCACTCACACGCTACACACAGTAAATCAGATTACTAAATTGACTCTAACCGCTCAGTTAGCGGTGGCATAAATAAATGCGAGCGTGCCAAATGATCCACGTATTTAGAAATACACCCGGCGCGGCCCAGATGATGCCTCGCTTAATAACGTGAATCGCGCTCATCGGGACGCTTGCTCAGGTATTATTATTTCAGTTGCATAACGTTAGATTTATAGATTGAGTCGATGTACGCTAATATTATAAATCATTAACCGGATTTCACGTGCAACTACGAATCCCTTTTGCAGTTAACGTGATTACGATGTAGAGCGTATAATAATATACAAAATAAGTGTAATATCTCTATTACCTACCACCATCATCATTAGTTCATTGTATTCCAATGGTGGACATCGGCCTTCCCTAAGGGGTCATTCCCACAATCCCACTGCTGGGCATGCGGGTTGCGGCTCGCAGAGCACAACTTTTCGCATCCCCTCCATGGCTGCTGCCATACCGCGATCTGCCAGCGCCGGGTTTAGTCGCTTTTTACATCACCTTGTAGCGTAAGAAAACAATACTCTGCTGGTGTTAAATTTTCACGTTTCATGTGTGTTTAATGAAAACTATTTTTCATGTAGGTTTTTTTAATATATGTAATTGAACGATCATGTACTGACATAAACATAATATTGCCAAGTATTTATAGAGGTAGAGGTTTTCTTCAGAATAATGATCGAAGCATTTCTTTTTTATTTATGGCTTAGAATTAGTGATATGAATAAAACATCAAGTTATATTGACTGACATTAAATGTAGAGAACCTCACATGAACACGGGTTGCGAAATTTAAACAAATATGTAGTTTGGTATATATAAGTACTATGGTATCCAAATTCTGAACATACACGTATTGTAATTGGAGAGTTCAATGTTTAATAAATGCCATATGAATTATAAATCATATTATTTTATTCATTAATATTATAAATCACAGTTTTTAATTAAAATAAAAATTTTGTTTTTGTTTTATTTTGCATATTGATTACCAGACTCGCTCGTCCAACCTTATCAGTTATCAGTCAGCAGATTTCTTAGTCAACCCGTCAGCTTGTCCGTCGAAATGCACGCGGAGGATACATTCAAAGCAACACGAAACACGAATAATTATTGACGTTGACGTTTTTCCAATAATTAATTAAACCGGCGTCCGTTTCGCGTGCAAATTAATCGAGAAAGCCATTAGGTGTAGATAAATCGGTTTTAATTTCACTTCGCAATCCGGATCGGACGGCGGCGCGTGCGCGGCCGCGCGATACTAATCTTATCGGCGATCGAGCCGCGACGCTTAGTCGTTGTCGGACGCTGGACGCGTGTCCAAACAGTGTCCGACCTGTCCGCGCATGAGCCGGCGCACCCGGACGTCGCCCGCGAGCCGCGGGACGCATGTCCGAACAGTGTCCGGCGTTTCCGCGCATGCGCCGGTGCGCCCGGACGTCGCCCGCGAGCCTTGGCACCCACTTTTACATAATCGCCACCGTCTCTCCCTGATGGACGTGGGATATATTGCGTTTATACCGATCAACGCATGGATGATGAGAGGGATTAATTTGGAAGAAGCACGTGATAGTCTATAGGAGTTAGAGATGTTGGGTATTCAACTCTTTCTGCTTACCTCGTAATGGTCTGCCTTGATGATATTATACGCATATACTACGTTTTTTACTTCAATACCCTGTCTCTTCAAAACCTCTTTAAATATAATTTAATTTATAAGCGAGGTTCTGTCTTACAAAGAGAATGTCAATCGTGAGAAAATAGTGCTTTTCTTATGAAAAATGTAATGTGCCCGATCAAAACTATAAATGTTTTTCCTAGGAGCATAAAAAACCATATCCCTATTAAATTTAATGAACATGTTTACCGTGAAAACATGTAAGTTTTCTTTTGGCTCTTATACTAATAAATTATTTGGATCAGTACCGAATCAATGGTACTCTGACCAAAATTATATCAATTTGCCAAATTGGAACTATTAAAATCAAAATTGTACAAAAGCTTTTTGTACCACAGGATAGAGTTAAACAGGAATGGATCTCAAAAGATCATTCACAAAAGATGCCAGGCTGCAACTAGGTCACATTACCCAATTTCTTATTGAGCGCATTCTATCATTTATACAGCGTAACTGACATTATATTGAACGCCGGGGATAATGCCGATTATGTTTACCAACACCATTCACCGCGGCGGTACACGCGAAACGAAGAACAAAGAGATTTAGGGCAGTGTAACACGATCCACCATATTGTTGGCGGTGTGACGCAACAATCTGTCGCGCGGCAAGATGGCGGCGCGATCGAGGGTCGACAGCCGTGGATAAAGGATGCGCCCGCGCCATGAAATCGCTCGTTACGGGCCGAGGAGGCAACGCGGGCGCGACTTATGTATGACTGAACTCGTTGCTTGTTTCAAAGCTTTACGACTTGTTTGTACAGCAATATTTTGTCGTACTATTTATAACCACTTTTCTATACTTACTTGCATACTTGTGTACATTATACATATGTATAAATGGTATGTGATGATATAGAACTCTTTGCCTACTTAGCTGGTCGTATTGATTGCTAGTGCGACTGCCGATCAAGAGGTCTTAGGGTGACTTCCGGGGTCGGGCACTAATGGATTTTTTTAACTTGGATTTTCCAGTAGTAGCTCAAGGTCTGGAAATAAGGCGGGTGTATGGCAATATGTTCACTTCCTACCATTCAAAGTGGGACGTAAACGTAACTGGTGAAACGTAACAGTGTACTAGATTTCTCTACCTACTCTTTTAGGGATCACAATCGTGATGTTACGTATAAAATTGTGCAGGGTCTATTATGAAGATGTTGGAAAGAATATGAAAATTTACATAAGATCTTTCAGGTCCTTGTCAGAAAGCTTCATTATTAAATATGGTAGAAATAAATTTGGTGAAATTTTGGCATATTTGTAAGTAATTGTTAAATACACTGAAATATTTGAGATCTGACGACATCCCAAGGTGGCTAAACTTCTGTTGCTCAGAATCTTGATGAATTATTCAAACACTGATCCGTCGCCGCGCCGTACGGCGAACAACATTTTCTTACTTTAAATCAAAAATCTTGTACATTTATTCGTTGTGTGGCGCAATAAAGTACACGGTTGCGCTCCTGCCAATGGTACAAATCCGATAATATCACCAGCTGTTGTATGAAGACGACCTTTACAACACCATGGGACGGCGAATGTTCCCGGGCCTACGACATCGCTTTACCGTTACTAACGCGAACTATAAATTCGCAACTTGACAAAATAATAGGGGAGTCGATAGTTCGACGCTATTAACGCCCAGAAAGATATATTGAGTCTACTCTTCTCAATCAGATACCTTAATACAGGCCGCGTCGTAATAGAATTTCTCTCTCTCTCTCGCGGCGAGATTTCAAGATAATTTTCGATTAGAAACGACAATAGAACGATGGCGGTTTTGCATCGTATCGAGACGATCTTTTATCGACTTTCGAATGTTTATTAAGTGGGTAACAATTTTACGGGCGTAATATATGCGATTCAGATAAATGAGTCGATGATAAAAACCAAGACTTGCTATCTAAAACGCATAAATTATGCCTTGTTCTATATAATCATCTGTATCATTGTCTACCATAAATAATAGGGTTGTCAAAACAGTAAAAACAGCAATTGGATCACAAGGATTGTTCACTACGTTAACGTTAATATCAAGCGTAATAACTTTCTTTATTGAATACTGTATATATTTCATTGGGACAGCCATATCTCCGACATTTACACCTAAGCTCGATCGACATAAAATATATATATTAAGATCGTTATTCCTGACGTAAAATATAAATTCCACGTCCGAACGCGCTATGCGTGCTCTATGGTTAGCGCTTCGCTTTGTGTTTATTGTGAAATGTAATAAAGGAATACACTATGGTTGTCGCGATGTGTTTATTACCTATTGATTGAATTATATTTGGAATTTATGTTTAAGAATGTTCCATATAAAACGGATTTTTAATGTTACGCAAACATTGGTTGAATCAGATTTGGAACTTTCTAGAACTTCGAACTTTCGAGTTCGAGAATAGTCCTAAGGAGCATGTAATGAAGACAGATGTGATACAAGTGGCCGGGTGCGAATCATTCAGGATTGGAGACCACGGCTACGAACACGTAGAGTAGGATGCCCTCCGGTCAGGTACGATGACGAACTGCGAAAGTTGTATATGGTGATGACGCTTATTAGGGTAGACCTAAGTCCAGCAGTGAACTGAGATGGGCCGACGGTGATTTAGGATACACACATAGGATATACCAAACACCCTTATCCTTAGGCTTCTCTTACTCCTTTTCTATTCTTTCACTTATAACAAAAAAAATACTAAACTAATAGGACAGTCATTCAACATCGATGCTCACTGTAATACCTCAAAAAGTTGCATTATTTTAGCCCCGGAGAAACGTACATAGTTTCTCTATTCTCCCCACTATGACTGTATCATTTACCATATTAAATAGATATGACTGTTGGTATGAAATTGGTCGTGTTGATTGAAAGCGCGTTTGTCGGAATCCTCAGTCGGGAACAATTACCGTGATAACTGATCGTTTTCAGTTGAAAATTCAATGAATTATCTTCGAATTTTTACCACTTTTTACCACACACGGTCACAAGTATAATTAAAAGGAGAATAATCATTATACATAGATACAAACAAAAGTGTATATTATGCAATTCTGTGTAAATAAATATAGAACACCCGTGAAGTTAGACATGGCCTTATATTTCTAAAATACATACATACATACATATCTTCAAGCCAGGTTCCGTCTACCGGGTAGACAGAGAGCACCGAGTGCCAAAAATTTTTAAAATAAACTTATTTAAGTCTTTGAGGGTTGGGTTGAATTATTCTACAATAATGTCGTAACTGGATTCACGAGATGCAATTTACGACCTTATCACACGAGGTCTGACACAAAGCATTCGACAAGGGCGCAAGGCTGTGAGATGTTTTAAAATTGGATAGAAAGCTTCGCTGTTGGCATCGTTCGTAGTGAGCTGCTATTGATGTTCAGTGACAATAAAATTTGGAAGCTGCTTCTAGGTTTCCATCCAGTTAGATTGTAGTTCAAAGCGATCCTATTACTAAAAAAAATAAACGACTCGATTGCTACTGGCAATTGGCAACTGGCATAATTAATAAAGTTATGAAGTGTTATATTTAGGGATTGATTACGTTGTTATAAGGAACTTCAGTTTTTTTCTCAACTAAAACGGATTGAGATATTAAAGAGCAATAAAATACTGTATTACGAATACATATGTAACCGGCTTTCTGTAACTTGAATTTGTATACTTACTTATTCTAGTATATAAAAGAACAGTTAACACGAAATTTTTAAAAATTCCAAATTAAAGAATTCCAGTTTATAAACAGCTTTAAGCGATCTACAAGTAGAAATTTTTCTCTAACTACCATTTTATGCGGACGCGTCGTGGGCCGTGCGAATGTTCTCGAATATTTAACGCCTATATCGCGTATGTCTTCAATGTAAGTACGGCCATTTCACAGCACTGTCGTATCCTGTACAAGCCGAACTATGTAAATTCCGGCGAGTGACCGTAAAGTTAGGTGTGGCCTTAAAACGAAAATGTTCGCGCGGGAACATCGTCGGTGCGTACACGACATGTCTACTTGAACTGCGATATAAATATAATTTACAATACCAGAGCGCGATAATTAGTGGAGTTTAGCGATGGACTGAGATAGATTTATGATCGAATCATAATAATTCTTAACACTGAAACAGTAGATACAGAAAATGAAGTTCAACCGTATAATACGCGTCAACAACACGTCATGAAGAAAGTTCTAGAACTTTTCTTATCTTGCAGATATTTTTTAGTATTATGTAGGCTACCTTACAATAAGTGGTCACAAAAAATACACAGACGTTTAAGCCTAACTGTGTGTAGGACTGCAGCTTTGTCTAGAGGCAGTCTCTGTTGGAACTGCTGGCACGAACCGTAGCTTTGTCAGCATTGATGTAGTTGCGGTACCTTCTTAATAGGACCCTGACAAAAAGATTAATAAATTTCCGATATGTAATGTACACAGAGATATTTATATTAGGACGACCGCTACAAGTTCAAAACGTACAACCATACAGCTCACTAACAAAGTGCAATTATTCTTAGATGACAGTAAAAATTGTTTAATTCTCTTGCGTTTTCCGCGCCAACAAAACACTTCCATGTCTTCACTTATTTTTCCTTTTTATATTCCGTACACATCTTCATACTATTTCTTTTCGTTGATTCTGTTCTTTTAATTCTCAATTTCTTTGTTTCTTCTTTATCTTTTAATTACTCACTTCACTTCCCATTTTAAGGACTTTACCCTGTTTTCTAAATTTGGCATATCTAGACGAGAGTGATATGGTCTTCTTTTTTTATTTAAAACTTACCCTTTATATTGTCGTCCTTATCATCATCAGCCTACTTCATCCACTGCTGTCCAACAGCAGGCCACTGAACTTGATCTTCAGCTCTTTGAATCCAACCACTGCTAGCTTTTCGGTATATCGTCACTCCACCTAGACTGAGGGCACTACGTGTGCCAAGGCGTAGGTACTCTCCATTTCAGAACACGTCTACGTCAACTTTATAATTTAATTGGAAATAGGTATTATTTTATACATTATACTCGTATATATGTATATTGAATATTATATTTCCACTGCTAACTTTTAAAAAGATGATATGGTTATCTGTTTAAAAGTTTAAAATCTGTTTATCATGATAGAAGCTAATAATCTTACAATTAGTCAACACAAGGGCTGTAACTTAAGAGGCTTCATAATTTTTAGTTACATTTTACTTAGATCTTAACTTTGACTTTTAATTACGATTTAACAACAGCATACTTTTCATCATTAAAAGTATTATTCTTATTAAAACTATAAAATACTTTAATACATGTGTCAATTTATTAGTGTAATTAATATTAATGGCAGTAACAGTACAATTAATAGATCTTATGCAATCGTATTATTAAATATAGTTTTAGTGCCACTATCAGTACTTCAGCGTAGGTAATATTTAATATCATGGATGGGTTTTATTACTGCACTGGTAATTAATATTTTATAACGCACTAATGAGTAGTTTGTTATGAAGAATGTTCGTTATGACTAATGTTTGTTATGACGAAGACAATTATTTGTAATCAAATGTACATAATTGAGTGCCTCGTTTGCCGAACGCATGTACGGGCGACTTTCGACCGAGAGGTCCCCGGTTCGATCCCCGTATTGGGTACTATTGGGTTTTTCCAACTTGCAATTTCAAGTAGTAACGCGGAATTAAAACCTGTGCCCGGTGTATAGCATAGGCTCACCACGTATTCCATGACGGGACATAAACGAAACAGGTAAATGGAGGGAACGTACTACAATCTTCTGCCTCATTTTTGTCATGCCATTGTTTCTTTCTGTATAATATGTTTTATACATGTTATTTGTGTTCCACCGGAAAGTTTAAGAAAAGTAATATCGTCATGTTAGGTACAATTTTGTTTATTAACACCTCCATACCCAAATGAGGGTCTGAAACAACAGTGTCTCGTACAGCGGGCATCTTTGCGTCGATCGGTCACAGTGAGTAATGTGGGAACGATCGTCGGCTTTGTTCTAACGCAGCTGCGCGCGCGCATAAATCATATCCCGAGCTGTTGCCGATCAGTATCTCGTGGCTTGTCCGGATCTTAATTAATTTGTAAATTAATGTACGGCGACCGTTTCACCGAGCCTTGTAACCCATATTGTTAATTGATAACCAGATACCTATTGAAATAGCTATCTTAATCTGTTGATATCAATATACGTACTAAGTGAACCATATATAAAAATAATCCGAAAGATTGTTGTTGGATTGGAATGTACTGATGTTATAGAAACAGTAATAGACGGCTGTCATTTAGTTATTATTACTTACTGTTTTTTTTATCTATGGCGAGTATGTTGCACTTTTTTACGATTCTTTTGTCATCAGAATTCATTTAGATTTAGTTTCGTGAATAAACTAATTTCGCCAGTATGCGTTCATCAGGTACATTATTAGTATTTTTATTAAGTAACTGATGCTTAAATGGTTACAGCATATATTTGATTAAATTATATATTTGATTATATTCTCTCTGTCCCAATAGTATAATCGGTCTATATCCCGTAGATCTTGTTCAGTTTTAATTAAGGAACGCCGGTTAATTTCAGTGTTCCAATCACATGGTGTCTTTGAGCTTTCCTACTTCGTGTTGTGGTTAATTTGATACATTTAGGCATACACATTAATTAACTGTGAAAATATTTTATGATTATAGACAGTTTATAGTAAAGTTAAATATATAATATATTTAAATTAATTATAAATTTTCGAATACCCATCGAATATATTAATGGTGGTTAATAAAAGCCGATAATTGATTACCTATTTTCTGTGTTTTATTGTTGTTCTAAGATTTGCTGATAAATTAAGTTCTCACTATTAAAGTTCATTTTGCTGTTAGATAGAAAATGCACTGGACATGTCAGAGGGGTTTTTTTTTATTTACTCAAACTATTTATCTGTTTTCCAAACAGTTGTAATAATTGACGCACTCAACGAGGATTTGCCAGTGTCTTTTAAGTGAATGATAAAAGATATCAATGATAATTATAACTATATTGTACCATAATCCTCATAGTATAGAATGCTTCTAAGCATTAAATTGGGCCTTCAAACATAGTGTACACAAACTATGAAACATAACAATATAAGAAAAATAGGACGAAAAAAATTATAAATATAAATATAATTTTATAGTGACTTCTCCTTTGGTGGAGTGGTTGTAAGGCGACTGCTGATTAAGAGATTTTGGGTTTAAATTTTGGTTTGGATAAAGTTTAATCGGGTTTTTCTAATTTAGAATTCTTAATAGTAATTCCTAGATTAGATTTGTAACATAATCATGATCATCTAAATTACTATTATGAAAGTACTTGCTTATTTGTACATTTTCGCGCCAAAACTGTTGAAATCACATTGTCTTACGTTTTTGGAATAAATATTGTCGGTCGCTTGATAGGTTGAACTCCATGAAAACGTACAGAATACTCAGAATACTTTACAAAACATACCTTTAACAGAGTACAATAAATTACAATACAAAAGATTGTATTGAAATGATATAGATTTCAACTAATATACAAATAGTTTAATAATCATTTTTACAGGTAAAAAGTTCTATGCCTTAAAAATGGCTTTACTTATTTATGATTAGGGTTATCGAAAATATCATACGCGGCGATGACTAAATGTAAATAATTTTTTTTTGTTCTGCAACAATACAATTCCAAAGCTCAGTAGGAATGATTATGAACGGACAGAAACCCACACGTCTTGTAAATAAAGAGCGCTACAAGACCGGATCTCCGCGGATGACAATACCTGGCCAATGCATAAGCTATCATTGTGATTTGCCACTACATCTCGCGAGTTCCACTGGGAGTGTATGCGCTAAGGTTGCCATGATGGCGCTGTATTATCACTACGAATAAGAATCATACGTTTCAGAAATTACGCATCCTGTCCTTAAGGAAAATTTGACAGTTTGTCAGGACGATGTTAATTACGTTAGTCATGATGCCGGGCATGGATTTACAGGTTGGCTAGTCTACGTAAGCTTCAATTATAATTTTAGTTATTTCTTCAGAATTAAAGCATCCATTTTAAGGTTTAGTCATTATGTCGAAGTCAGGTGTAAATATAGAATGAAGGCTACCAGCTCGCGGCGTTGCTTTAAAAGTAATAGCCTGCTTTAAAAGTAAGAGCCTAATACAATCGAAATTTATTTAAGATACCTCAAAAGCAAAACTCGTTAAATGTTACATTGCACTGCAGAATCGTGTCACAATATGATGCATCTAACTTTTCAAAACAAACTCAGCGATTTGATAAGAAGTTGCATCGAACACCACATATGATACAATTTTGTAATATTCGCTTGCAATTCACACTGCACGCAACAGGTCCACGTAACTGCAACATGCATTTTACATCCAAATAAATTCCGTATAATTTATTGGACATTTCGCACTTCCACTTACATTCGTAATCTACACCGTGTGACTCAGTCACAAATCCAGCCAGTCGCAACTTTACGTGATAACTCGCCACTATCCGTTCGTTAAAACACGATCTTATCTGGGCCACCCCGAAATAGGTAATTTTACATATAAGGCATAAAATAATGCAAGCCATAATCTAATAATGTACCTCTAATGCATGGACATACCAGCACTGCCTTTTAGTTACGTATAGATTTTAAAAAGCATCCCCGATTTTCCCACGGATTGAATTTGCCATTGTTTTAGGCATGTCAATTGTCGATTTTATCGATAAAACGGAAAACTAAAACGATTGATGTGTAACGATTACCGTAAATTAGTTAAACAAATAGGCTGGAATTTATAATGACATTCCGTTTTTAGCTATTGAATTAAGCTATTTGAATTATAGATCGTTTAAAATAATGTTACACTGCAATACAATTTAAATACCATTATTCACGGCGGCACTGAATAGACGAATAAATAATTTATCTCAGCAAATGTTCGAAGTAATTTAGTTTATAAGCAACATATTTAAATATAACATTCTACTAAACTATACATAAATAATTAGAGTATATGGCCATGGTAGGCATAAACCAAACGAAAACAATCAACTCTAAGAACAAAATTTCAATTTGACAGTAACCATCGAGGTATCGATAGTGTTTCTAAGCACAAACAAAACGATATCAAAGTGAAACATGTATTTCATTAGCAAAATTATCGACATTGTTATTGTTATTGTCGTTGTGTGGTCAGCACTAAGTATTTGGCTACCGTCCCGAGCGTGACCGCTCGCGACAAACGGCGAACGTGACGTTTGCGAATGCGAGACCGATATGTCCCGATATTAACCTCATACGTCATACCATTATACACCTAATTGTGTTTAGGATAAGCACTTATTTCGCTTAAACATATTTGATACCGAATATACATTCTGACTAAAAATACATTAGACCAAAACCGACACTATAATGTAATACGTAGAGTACAAAATAGAATGGTGGGTCGCTTAACTTAAGATACCCTTACGCCGAAAATGCTGACCGTTAATGTAACCTTTATAATACATGCATCAAGGCGAAATTGAATCCAGCAGTGTTGCTGGATGGAAATGGAAATGTAGAACATTTTCTCGAGATTGCGTTGTATTTTGTCTTATTAGAGCGAACACATTTTCGTAAACTGCTTAATGTAAATCTGACTTAACTGAAATTATGTACTTAAATGAAACTTTAGTTTTAATTAAAATATAAATTATTACCACACCTATCGTGACCAAATAGGTCAGTAACTGCCTGATAGGGAAAATCTGAGAAAATAAGATATAGATATAAGACTGCACAATTTTTTTTTGTATCATCAGTGAATGAACTAAAATAATATAAACATTTTGTTGTATTCATAGATTCAAATACATATTGCCATCATTATCGCTGTCTTCATACGGAACGATATGTTTTCTATTGTACTGGTATAGCCAAATTTATGTACATACTTATATATTGTCAGGTATATTAAGTAACATTTGATGAGAACCGATCGCTGTCCTGACACCAGCATATTACACAGTCAAGTGAAACAACAACAACGAAACGCACGACACTTACACGGCTCGACAAATTTACATGAACGTTTCCGTTCTTGGACGCTCACTCTAAGCGTGGCGTGCTTATTTATCTTTATATCTTTCGCTTATGTAAATATCCTCGTTACGATTAAGTATTAAGCCGGCTAGACTCACGTATGTTTTTTCGGGGTGGCCCGACTAGTTTCGGACCTATACGAGGTCCTTCCCCATGAGCTCCCGCCGACTGCACCGAGGTAGCACCTTGCTGCAATCGACGGTTGTTGAGATGTTGGTCGTTTGTTGAGATGTTAACTCTTCAATAAAAATATTATATAATATGGATTTGTGCCCGGTGTAAAGCAATTTGCTCACCCCATATTCCGTGTCGGGAAGTTTGACATAACAGATGAGTCCTGAGAGTTACTGTTATTACATATCTCAGCCTACCCCTCGGAGAAATACAAAAGTGATGTTATGTTCCATTCTGACTGGCCCGTTGGTGCAAAGGTTAGTGGACCTGACCGTTGCGCCGGGGCTAGTGGGTTCGATTCCCACACAGAATAAATATTTGTGTGACGAGCACAGGTATTTGTTCTGTGTCTGGTTGTAATAAAAATATTTATTTAAGTATATTTATATGTATATATGTAGTTTATCAGCCGTCTGGTTACCATACC
>DWEJ01001391.1:0-13180 GCA_018245835.1 Mysoria sejanus stolli | reverse complement strand
ACGAATTACTCACTTTACATATATAAGAATATGTAGATAGCAGAATAAGAACCGAAAGAACAACACAATTGCGTAAAACAGATATTTCTCTCTCATTGGCCCCCTTCCCAATCGTCTCACAAGATAATATGCCTAGTAAAAAACGTAACTTCACGCCTATAATCCCCGATGAAGTAGGCAGAGGAATGCAGAACATTCCCACGTTTCACCAGATACGTTTATGTCCCACGTTGGAATAGGTGGTGGGCCTATTGCCATGCATCGGGCATATATCCAGATTTCAGACTTCGAACAACTACTAGAATTTTAATATAGATTTTCTAGTAGAAATTTCTAAATTTGAAAATTTTTTGTAGTGTTCGACCCGGGAATTTAACTCGAGACGTCCCGATCGGCAGTCGCATTTGCAACCAACACGACCAACAAGGCATTCAATATGTCTAGCAAATAAATTATATAATTTGCAGTTTTTATTAAATAGTATTTTGATCATTTTTTTAAAGTTCTCACTGCTTTGCATTTTTTTGTCACGAGTATCATCTAAATAAAATTACTAATAATTTATATAAATAATTTTATTTCATTGATGAAATCATCGTAAACGCCTTTAAATTATCTAAAAATTATCAGTATTTTTTGCACCCTAAGTGGGTGCTAATATTTTTACTATCTTTAGGATTTGTCTACAAATGTGTCACATTATAAGCAAGTCCCAGGGGTCTATGATAAAATGTTTTCTAATATTATAATTAAATATTTAACATTCAAGTTTCATAATGGCGGCGCGAAAATATAGCTCGTCAGGAGAGCGTCGGAAAATATGGAATCAATAATTATTCAAAGTCGTTATTTGCGCAGGGCATTCACGCATTGCCTTTTAAGGACAGGTGCACTGCAGTTTCAGGGATGCTGCGAGGTGCGGGGGGATGCGTCAAAATCAATCCCATATTGGCGCACCACTCTCCCGTCGCATCCTTGCATCTAATGTTGTATGTAAACCTATATTCCGCTCCTAGTAAATTCGCCGTAAAACTGTGTTTAGGTCTACGTAATTGTTCTCGCTCTAATAATTTCGAAGCTGAACATCGTGAGATCATATTATGCACCTATTTTACAAACAAAACAATTTTTAGGGAGCGGCGTTTGACCATGGAAGTATCGGCCGTCCCTGAAACACACGTGTAACTTCGGTATCGACCGGAACGAGGGTGTGGGGTTTGGTCGTCCCGCACCGAAGCTCCTAACGCTAACCTTGACTCCTGCCGGCGCGCGCTTCCCCCCTGTCTGGGTGGGGGTACGCGCCCTTATTCGCAACGCACCGGCTGAAGACAGGCACTTTGCCGGAGCCCGCCGAGCGAGACACACGGGTCCGGATCGGTAAGTACAAAATATTTTATTCAACCAATTTCATCTAATTTCACCTTTATTATAACATTTGAATTTTTTCTTTTGCATTATTATATGATTTTCTTATACTGTTCAATTATTTTGGTCTCAATTCGCGGTTCCGTGCCCGTCAAGGATAATTACGTTGCGGATCCTCCATTGTCATTGTGTTTTTGATGAAGTTATTAAGAAAATTCCTTGATTAAATGTCTTCGGTTCAATGTTATCAGTGTTTCCGTTCGAATAAACGATAAAATTTCATCTTTTAACATTGACCGTAACTGCGTAGTACGGTATCGATTTTCCGAAGGTCGTGCGGGGTTCTCAACTAATCTTTCAGAGCGACAGTAGCGCCTCTTTCAATGCCGTGATTTTATTGCCAAGCAATTTGCGAATAGGTAAATTAATAAAATGTGTTTAAATATTATTCTACAAAAAATCTTGTACTGATTGCATCTGAATTTCTTTGTGCTTTCAAAGTGAAGTGAAGTGACTTTATGTAATTATGTGTTTCATATATTGGTTTTTTATGATAATATTTTGGTGTCAAGTGCCAGTTTTGTGTCGTGTGTGATTTTTTGAATTTCAGTTTTAGTTGAATTGAATGATGTGATATATTAATCAAGTGGTATTATTTAAAATAAATATGTGTATAAAATAAGATAGAAATAAATATTTTGCGATATAAACTAAGATAATAATTTTATGTTCGAGTTATTGGTTTTTACACTTAATAAATAATATGAAATAAACTACCATTGCTTTTTATTACACCCACAATAAAATACATAAAATAAAACAATTATCGTTTCATTTCCCCTTCGTGACCCTGTGTATTAGCTTTAAGTGCAGGTAAGTGCATATTTTAAAATGTTTTTCTTCTATTATTTTTCATTACTATTTCTTTGGTTTTTAGGTAATTTTCATCACTACCTCATACGTACCTTTAGCTACAAAAAGATTTAAATTCGACCTTAAAAATGTCTTACCAAACAACGTATAACATATTATTAAAAATAATTAAAAAAAAAAAATAGGTCGTCGTAAAGCGTCTTTTAGGGTGCGTAATTTCGGATTCCAATAAATAATTAATTAATATCACTGATCATATTAAGGCTATTACATTGTTATATATTTACAGCAAAGCTCTTAGTATTTCGGTGTTTTTGGTTTAATTTTAAATGTTTGTTTAAATTTCTGGATATGTGCCCGATGCATGGCAATAGGCTCACCACCTATTCCATAGTGGAACGAAAACGTAACTGGGGAAACGTGAAAATGTTCTGCAATTCTCTGCCTACCTCTTCAGGGATTACAGGCGTGAAATTACGTTACGTTTGTTTAAATTTCACAGGTCTCACGGTTTTTGTAAAAAAACATTAGTGACTTTCGTTCAGAATGAATTCGTTGTAACGTACAGTATTGTGTATATTAAAAAACTATATACTCGATTTATCTTTCATCATTTCTTTTATAAATACGCATTATAACAATTTGTAAGTTTAACAATGACGTAGTAAGTCAATTCAAGTGCAAGAGGTCGACAATTTAAGTGCATAATAACACACATAAAAACCTGAGTTTCAAATTCACATTATGAGATTTTATATTTTATAATTCCAAACCAAGATGGCGTACGATAATTTATTGTGTCGCACTTTCTAGAGGCTAGCACTGCGCATGTCATAAAGCTACGCCGCGCACCTTATAACGCAAGAAGTTCCAAAATACGCAGCTCCCTCGTGACACTAGCGCCGTCTATGAAAACGTTTCATGAATAGTTGACCTCTATCCTGATTTAGAAATATAAGCTTGAATTTTGATTTGTTTCAGTTGGAATAAGTAGTTTTTGGACATTTAAATTAATTTTCCATAAATTTTCTTACCGGTTCATAACAAGAATGACATTATTAGCATTATAAACAAATTACTTATGTACTGCAATTTGCTACCAATCATAAATTTTAATTTTTTAATCCTTTTGCCTATGACAGTTATCCCAATTAAGCAAATTATAAGAATCTTATAAAATTCTAAATTCAGTTTAAAAGATCGGAACTGCATAGACAATAATTGAAGTATTTATTGCAGAATTAGACACGGGCAGCGTCATTGCTATGGTAGTAAATACATTATGGTATTCGACAGCTAGATCTGTATTTGTTTTCTCATTTCTCATACAATTAGTTGCGCTGTCATTTTCAAACACAGCCACCGCATTTTATACTAATTCGCACTGCGCATCGTATTGCGCATGAAGTTTCTAGAATAAACAGTGTCCCTTTGATCTAGCGCCATCTATGATGAAGTTAGTCTCAGACAAGCTAATATTACGTTTGCCATTGCGACGCAGTCTCGCTCTTGCCGCGCGGCGCCTCGGCCGGCTTTCTCGCGTTTAAGGCTTCGTCCTAATCTTAAACGCTTAGTGCATTGTAAATAAATAAATAAATATTACTGACTAGCAAAATTTTTCAAGTTCTCCGTAACAAGTTTTATCGAATATAATTATTGTTGTAAATAAATTACAGTAATAATAAGTGTGACGAAGCCGATCTCCTTTGAAGTTAATATATAAGACTGCCGCATCGACTAAACCTTGTTAAATAATTAATAACTAACACTGACGTGACAAGTTAAATATCACAGAACGAGTAAATAATGCAAGGGAACTTAAGGTACAATAACTTTAAAAGATGTTGATAAACTATAGTTGCAATCATCAACAAGATGGCTGCCGCTTTTTCTAGACGCAAACAGAGCGTTTATCATGAAGGTTTAACGCGCATCTCGTTGCGCATTCACTGCGAACCTAGCGCCATCTACAATAACTTCAGTCGCATTTTAACTAGCCACGTACGCTTCAACGTGTGCTAATTTATCGTCCCTGTGAGTCTTGTTCTAGATAGTAAAAAAAACGTAACTTCACGCCTGTAATCCCCGAAGAGGTAGGCAGAGGAATGCAGAACATTTCCACGTTTCACCAGTTACGTTTACGTCCTACTATAGGTAGTGAGCCTATTGCCATACATCGGGCACATATCTAGACTCCGAACCACTACTAAAATGTTAATTTAGATTTTCTAGAAAATTTTCTGGATTTCATACCAGAGAAATGTACTAATATTTTTTAGGTTAATCGTGAGAATATTTCTGTTTTTGTTTTAAACCAGAATCAATTCTCTTCTGTATCACTTACAAATCTGCAATAGCAATTTTCAAGTTTTGCGCGGGGCGAGGCAAACAGGGTATGTGAAATAATTTTAATTCGTTTAATATTGAAGCTGAGGGAACGCCTTGCTGCCCAACTCGTAATCGTACTCAGTTTAGTCATTAGGTCCACACGTGCTATCTTCGTATCTTCTTATTCTAAGCTTAATTACTATTTGTCAGAATTTATCGTTTCACTGTATAGTCGCGGAAAATGTGGCCGTATTACATACATATTTTGAACTGGATTAGACATATCTTTTAATTGGTTCTGGAAGTGACATTCATGGCAATAGATAGAAAAAGCTCTTGAAGGATGCGCGATTTGCCATAAATTAATTTTAGAAGAGGGATACAGGAGAGGCGGAGGTGCGCGAAATGCGCGTCACTAAAGTCACTCAGTCATCAGCTATCGTGGAATACAAACGGTGACTTAAAATCGATGCAAATACGTGCTCCACTGTGGCTTAAATATCGCGAATTAAGCGTATTTCATTATTCAGTGAAGCTCGAGAAAGGTGCTCTATGCCAAATATACATTTTTTACTGGATAACAAAAGTTACAACGGCCTCTCGCATGTTGCATATGCGCACGCTAAAGAATAGCGTGGCTACACAAATACTCAAGACAATACTAAGTTGGTGGATGACGAAGACAATAAAGATGTAATTTTTGTTTTGTACATGTTATTTGGTTCTTAAAGTGATAATTACGGCACTAAAAGGAAGAGACCAGGAAAGATGCGCTGTTTAAGAGGTGAGGGTGCTCAAAAAATGCGATTTGTACGTCCGAGTGATCAGTCAGTTTTGATCTATTGTGTAATTTGCACGATGATTTGCAGGTGATACAAATGTGACTTTCGCGCCCCTATTTTTCTAATATCACGAGTTACGAGCATGGTATCTGGATACATATCTATGTTCCTTATATTGGAAAATCCAAGCATTCAAAGTACGGATTACAATTTAACACAGGCCATAAATACATCTCTACAAATTTACACTGCACGGAAATATTTATAAGACCAAATATGACCAACGCGATTTCTTAATGCAGTTTTGAAGAGCGGGTGAAGAAGAAGCTGGTGAAGAAGAAGCGGGTCCGTGTGATGCGTCCTAAAAGTCAGTAAGCCTTTAGCTATCATGCAATTTGGACGGTGATTTAGAGTAGAAACCATTGTGAAGTGCGCTTCCCTGTTGATAAATATCGGGAGTTATGGGCATGATATTTTTAATTCAGTGTACGGAATTTAAATAGCCATAGGATAATAATTCACAGAAAGGATGGGCGATTCGGCACAAATTATTCTACTGCGCAAATAGACAAAACATGGCCGCCTTGATTTCGTAATGCGATGTTTTGAAGTGGGGCGGGAAGAGGATGCGAGGCTGCGCCAGATGCGCGCAACACGTTTTGTGAAGATCAGTCGGCAGCTATCGTGCCATTCGGACGGTGATTTAGAAGAGATGCCGTTGCGACGTTCGCCTCCCTGTTGCTTTATTAACGCAAGTTACGGGCATGATATATAGATGCTGACATTATATATCTTTTTTAATTTCAGTGTACGGAATTTAAATCAGCACTGGATAAAAAGCTGTTAATGAAGCGCGATTCAGCATAAGCAGTTCTACTGCGCAACCGGAAAAAAGATGGCCGCCGTGGTTCCGCAATGCGGTGTTTTGAGATGGGGTGGGAAGAGGGAATGAGGCTGCCCGAGATGCGTCGAATGCGTGTAGTTAAGATCAGTTAGCCTCCAGCTATCGAGCAAATCGGATTGTGATTTAGTGAAGTTGCCATTGTGACATTCGCCTCCCTGTTGCTTTAATATCGCGAGTAATAGACATGATATTTGGAGACTGGTATTATATAGATTTTTTTAAAAATACAGTGAGTGTACGGAATTTAAATCATTACTGGGTGGAAAAGCTGTGAAAGGATGTGCTTTTCGACATAATTAATTCTACTGTGCAGCTGGTCAAAACATGACCGCCGTGATTCCCCAATGCGGTGTTTTAATGTGAGGCCTAAAGAGAGAGCGGAGCTGCACGAGATGCGCTGAACATGTGTTATAAGGTCAGTCAGCCTTCATCTATGGTGCAATTCTAGCGGTGATTTAGTAGAAGATTCCATTGTGACGATCGTCTCCCTATTGCTTTAATATCGCTAGTTATGGGCATGATAATTGAATGTCGACAGTATATTTGTTTTTAAATTTAGTGTACGGAATTTAAATCATTACTGGATGGAAAAGCTGTGAAAGGATGTGCGGTTCGGAATAAATATTTCTACTGCGCAACTGGTCAAAACATGGCCGCCGTGATTTCGCAATGCGGTGTTTTGAGATGAGGCGGAAAAAGGGAGCTGGGGTCCGCAAGATGCGCCGAACAGGTTTTTAAGGCCAGTCGGCCTTCAGCTATGGTGCAATTCGGACGGTCATTTATAGGAGACGCCATTGTGACGTTCATCTCCCTATTGCTTTAATATCGTGAGTTATGGGCATGATATTTGGATGTCGACAGTATATGTTTTTAAATTCAGTGTACGGAATTTAAATCATCCCTAGAAGGAAAAGCTGTGAAAGGATGCGGGATTTGGCATAAAACATTCTACTGCGCAACTGGTTAAAACATGGCCGCCGTGATTCCGCAATGCGGTGTTTTGAGATGAGGCGGAAAGAGGGAGCGGGGCTGCGCAATATGCGCCTAATACGTTTTTTAAGGTCAGTTAGCCTTAATCTATCGTGCAATTCGGACGGTGATTTAGAGGAGATGCCATTGTGACGTTCATCTCCCTGTTGCTTTAATATCGCGAGTTATGGGCATGATATTTAGATACTTACATATACATATATTTTCAATTCATTGTACGGAATTTAAATCATCACTGCATGTAAAAGACGTGATAGGATACGCGGTTAGGCATAAATAATTCTATTGAGCAACTGGATAAAACATGGCCGCTGTGATTCCGCAATGCGGTGTTTTGAGGTGGGGCGGTAAGAGGGAACGAGGTGCGCGAGGTGCGCGAGGTGCGCCGAACGCGTGTTGGCAAGGTCAGTCCGTCTTCAATTCTCGCGTAAATCGGACGGTGGTTGAGAGGAGGCGCCATTGTGACTTCGCCTCCTTGTTGTTTTAATATCGTCAGCTATAGGCATGATTTTTGAATGCTGAAATTATATAGTGTTTTTTAATTCAGTGTACGGAATAAAAATCAGTACTGGATAAATTTCTGTGAAAGGATGCGTGATTTGGCATAAATTATTCTACTGCGCAACTGCACAAAACATGGCCGCTGTGATTCCGCAATGTGCTATTTTAAGGTGAGGCGGATAAGGGAAGCGGGTCTGTGCGAGATGAGCCGAACACGTTTTTTAAGGTCAGTCAGCCTTTAGTGCAAAAGTGGTGCAATTCGGACAGTGATTTAGATGAGATGTCTTGTGTCGTTCACCTCCTTGTTGCTTTAATATCGCGAGTTATGGGCATGATATTTGGATACTTACATTTTACAGTTTTATTAAAATTCATTATACGAAGTTTAAATCAGCACTGGATAAAACTCTGTGAAAGGATGCGCGATTCGGCATAAACTATCTACTGCGCAACTGGTCAAAACATGGCCGTCGTGATTCCGCAATGCGGTGTTTTGAAATGAGACGGAAAGAGGCAGTGAGGCTGCGCGAGATACGTGGAACGCTTATTGTCAATGTCAGCCAGCCTTCTGCTATCGTGCATTTCGGACGGTCAGTTAGAAGAGACGCCATTGTGACGTTGGCCTCCCTGTTGTTTTAATATGTTTAAATGGCCAAGGCATTTGGATTAATATTTTATGCTATTCTTAAACATTCAGTGATCGGATTTCAATTTAGATCTGGACTAAAAAATCTCAGCAAGTATGCGCACCCAGAACAAATATGGCCACTGTATTTCCGCGATGTTCTAAGAGCGTGCAAAAGTGACGGTTGCGCGGTTGCGCGTTCTACAGGTTAGTCAGCCTTCAGTTTTCGTGCAATTGAGGCGTTGATTTATGTGAGATGCAAATGTGTCGTTCATCTCCCCGTCGTGTTGATATTGCGAGCTTAGCATATACCATTATTCAGTTTAATTCGAGAAGGATGAGCTACTTACATTTTGTACTGATTGACAAAAAATAGCCTTCCATATGGCATTTGTCAGAACTTAGAGGAATGGTGTGATACCACAAATTATTTGAATGTAATGACGGATAACATGTGATTATATAGGAATTAATGGAAAGCCGAGGAATATATTAAAATGATTTCTGTTTGTCTTGTCATTTGGTTATCATGTAATATGGACAGCATTAAAGGAAAGTGGTAATAAAGATGCGCAGTTCATTACAAACGGCAAAAATGGTTTTGCGATGGTTTTCGTGATCTGTAAAAATCTATTGATTTACAAAAAATACTGTGAACCTAAACAAAGAAAGCTCCCATACAGTGCGTGAATTGATGTCAACTCTGAATTTACTGCGCAGTCGGACAGAAAATGCTCACTGAAACACCAAAATGCGGCATCGACATGAGATAGAGGCGGCGATGATTGAGCGGCAGGGACCTGATTACGGTTAGCACAAAGCATTTAATAGAAGAAGAACAGAAAATACTGGTAGTAAAAAAAAATTACTAATAAAATATCCTACTGCGCAACCAGACCAAATATGGCCGCCGTTTTGTCGCAATACGGTTTTTTGAGGAGGGGTGACAAGAAAGGGTGGGGTGATCAGGATGCGCGTTCGTAAGCTTAGTCAGCCATCAGCATCCCGGCGGATCGAACATAAATAAACCGAGAAAGTGTGAATGTAATGTTAGCCCCCTGGTACATTTATTGTCTCGAATTGAGCTTATGTAATCATTCGATATAAAAAATGTGCGCGATTCGGTATCGATTATCACCGACATGACGCAATGCGGTGCTTCGAGAAGGGGTGCAGAATAATTTTGGAGGTGCGCGCGCAGCCCTGTCGTAAGGTCAGTCCGATTTTAGTGGTTGTGGAAAGAGGACGTAAATAGGAAGATTCTCGATTATAAATAATTGATGGTTCTGTGAATACAATACTGAAATGGCCGCCGATGTACCGCACTGTAGCAAATAGGCGAGGTGGTCAATTCGAAGACTGTTCAGATGTAAGCTCTAATTGAATCCCGCTAGAAAAGTTTTGAAGGATGGACACCTAATGGAATAATCAGATAAATTTAGTCCAAAATAACTAAATGAGTTGTGGAGCTTCAACTAAGACGAACAACTAAAAGACGGTGAACGTTATATTATAACAAACATTAGAACAAAGGAAGCTCCTGTACGATGCGCGGAATCGATATAAATCCTGATTGAATTGCGCAGTGGGATAACAAAAGGATACTGAAATACCGCAATGCGGCATTAGCATGAGGGGAAGTGGAGGCGGCGATGTCCAAGCGGTCGGGACCTAAGTACAGTCAGCATTCATCTTTCGAAGTCTGTGGTCGTGGTCGTAGGGCTAAATCAGAAGCTGATTTTGTTCAATAATAATTTAGAAAATGCTTATCCCTCTTTAACTTTTTATAATTATCGGTCTAACAATAAGTTCTTTGTAGAGGAAGTTTTTATTAAATAAACACGTCGTGGTAATGGACGAAAACAATGGATTCTCCAGAAGCGTGCGCGAATCGATACATGATTTATGGCGCATAAATGGCGGACTTGATAACCTAGGGGTAGGGCAACGTCTAGGTGTGGGGGGGGGTGGCGCGTACAGGGGGATAGAATTAGGGAGGTGCGGTAAACGGAAGTGGGGTGTCGGGAAAATGCGCGGTTTTCTAGCGTACTGTTAGGAAGCGTATAGCGCAGACTTTCGTAACATGTACTTTAGGTATCCTACGGAAATACGCCAGACTCTAGGTAGCACTCAATGTTTGACCCTTATAAGGGCAATCGCGCAACTTATAGTTTGAAGAATTTATTTGTGAACGAAGATTTTTATGTAGTGACTTTTTGAACAATGACATTTTAAATGTGATATAAACTGAAACCTGTGATAGTTATTTAACATTAAAGTGATATTAAAGTAAATAAAACGAGATGAGTAATAGGATAATTGAAATGGAAAAATCAGAGAAAAGTGTAACGGAGCGCAGTCAAGGAGAATTAGAAACACAAACTGAAGTGACTGCGGACAAATGTACAAATTATTCTACGGAATCTCATCCAGATGCAAGCAAAAGTGACTGCAACACTGGACAACCAGAAGCCAAAAAGGAACCAGAGCCTGTTCTAAAGCAACCCGTGGGCGCAAGTAGTGAAGAAACGACTCCAACCATGCCAACACAGAAAAAGGACGCAGGTAAGGATTCCGTTATGATTTAAGAATTGTTAGTATTGCAGGTTTATTTTTTTATTTATAATTGTAACTTTTTTAACAATGCAAGTTTTTTGATAGTAATAGATAAAGGATCTCGATATTACATATTTTCTGGCTTAGGCTAAAGAATTTGGTAAGACAATTATTACAGATGACTTTTAAAGTGAAGAGTTTACTCTTTGTCAAGATATCTTACTCGGTTAAAAATTAATTCAACTGTACTTAGTATATCAATCAGTTATCCTCAATACTAAATTGCATATAGTCTGTTTTCAAAATTCTTCTATATTTTTTAGTGCTTCAAAAATTAATTTTTTAAATTATCATTTTGAAATTTGAAATATTTCGATTCATTTTGAAATTCTTAAACATTTGAATATATGTAGTTTTGTCTTTTATAACATCAATTATTAAAAAAATATCATTTTGCAGTATTCCTATTCAAACAGCGATTAATATTATTGATATTGAGCTTTGATTTTACTCTTTAGAATTCTTTTTAGAATTAATTTTAAAATTTACATGAATTAAAGTTATCGGTAAATACTTAAAGATATTTTTAACAAACTCTTCAAACAAAACTTAATACAGGCACCTCAGTACTCGTATATTTGCTACACCCTCGCAACTCAATAGAATAACTATGTTCATCCGGTGTTAGAGCGTGATTGAGACCTCGGCCCCAATTAAGAGTTCTTTGCCCTTAAGGGACATTTCGAGAATTTCCGTTACTGTATAGGTACTTCTACTAGATGACTAGACCGTTTAAAAATATATCTTATTTATTTGTTTATTATTTATTTACATTTACAATTTAATAATTTATGTTTATTTTTATTTTGTGTCTTCCATTATTAACATCAACATGTGGAGTTGATTTCCATCATCACTGTACACTTTCCATCGTGACTCTTGTTTGCCAGCAGCGCTGACGCGAGTGTTCCTTTGTTTATTTGCAAATGTATTAGGGATGGTCTATTCATACCCATCCAGCGTTCGAGCAACTGTGGATATAAAACGCCATGCGCATCTGCCATTTTCTACATCACACGCTGGGTTATTATCGGCATGAAATTATACCTTACGTTACAAGGCTGGGTACTCTTCATGCGAATATTGGGTACTTTCAATGCGAATATTGGGTACTTACAAGGCGAAGTATCGCGCTTCTAAAAAATTATCATTGCTCTTTTGGGTAATTTTTTGTACCTAGCATATCGCGTATTAAAATTTGTTGACCGTGGCCTTTTTAGATGATTTTTTTATGCTGGAGGTATGTACAGTATATGCCACGCCCGTGCGATGCGCGATGCAAAAGTATGGTAGTAGTAACAATGCACCCTACTGATATTATTCTATCACTTACCCTTTTGGTATCTTTACATGCGAAAAGTGTTAATGCAAAACATATAATAGAAATGGTTCACAATGAATATACGCGAACACCTAACCATTTTTCTTTCTTACAGTGATACATTTTCTGTTTATTTTATATGTTTAGTCATTTCGCATTGCCGAACTTTATTTCCTACATTTATGTAATCTTCTTTTTCTTATGTATGTTCACATCGTTTATATTAGTACATTTATATACATTATTTATTATTATTATTTATTATTATTATTTATTATTATTTTATTTATTTATTTTTTTATACATTACTCTTACATAGCAGGAGGCCTGACCTTGACTCGTCCTAATTTATCTTTTTCATATTTTGAAAATACGAGTACCATCCGATGTCTTATAAAATACAAGATAATTTAAAATTACAAAGTTTTTATATTCTCTATAAGTACGATAGTTTTAGAGATATTCAAACTAGTAGGTTTTATAAATGTTCTTCATAATTTATTCCGAATTAGACTTTACAGAAATAATAACATCTTAACGGCGCACCATACATGCACGAACACAGAATAATGGATCGTGTGCCAAGTGGTATTTTAATGATCAATTATATAATAAATTATAATTTCATTGTATCCAATTATATAAACATCTTATTTTATTAATTTCGACTAATTGATAATTAGGAATCGTATAGATATGAAACTTAACAAGTGCACGTGCACTTTTTCAAGCTAAAGAATATTTAATGTTTACTGTAATTTAATGTTTACAATAAACGTAATAAATTTATTACGTAATAATAAAAATAATACGAGATTTATTATGCTTCAAATAACTTCACAATCATTAAATATCAATAAAATAAAATTTTAAGG
>DWEJ01001390.1:0-13181 GCA_018245835.1 Mysoria sejanus stolli | reverse complement strand
GCGCATCTGTGGTCGACCTGAGATAGGATCTGGGGTTGATTACAAATGTCTATGGGCGGCAGTAGCCACTTATCATCGGGTAGACTGCATGCTCGTCTACTACTTCTATATAATAAAAAAAATTAAGATACATATATTAAGTATTTGAAATTAAAAAAAGAAACATATGTTTATGTTTGATCTGCTCAGTTTAAAAAATCAACAAATATATTTTTACGAAAATATTTAAAAATGAATCTATCTAATAAAGTTATATCGTGATTTAAACCTAATAAAACATGATTTATTAATTTTGTTATCTACCCTAAATCATTATAACTATGGGTCATGTACCGATTGGATAAGGTATAATATCTTCTTATCAATATTTCGAGTGCTTTGCCAGCAATGAACTTGCAAAATCAATATATTATATCAGCCGTCGGAATTTTTAATATAGGTACATAATTATGTGTCCATCAGGAGTTACATTAAACTAATGCTAGGAATATTGCGATATTAAGTGTCCCTATATATGAACTGTTAGTAAAAACGTACGTGGATGCCAGTAGCCTTCTTTAATAGTAGATTGTTTCAGTAGCATTGATTAGACTTCATACTAGTACCAAACCTAATTATGCTGACAATCCGCGCCCTGACCTCAATTATCCTATCAACTTCAGCATCCATTGCAAAAATCTAATATTCAATATTTGTTTGAAGATACTCGTATTTCAATTCAATGAATGATTTTTATATCAAAAATTTCAATCAAAACCCTTCGAAGGTAATTCGAGACACGATTTATGTACAAATGGAATGTACTTGTATAGAACTGTGTTATGCGTAGATTTATGCTTTTCAAATACAATACTTTTCCAGGAAATCGAGAGATTTATAAATGAGGCAGAGCACGGCGTCATATACATGAACTTGGGGTCTACTGTTAAAGATTCGACCCTGCCCGGGGACAAGTTAAATGAACTGCTATCGACATTCAGTAAACTGCCACTTAGAATTCTGTGGAAATGGGACGGAGCGGCCATACAGAATCTGCCAAGAAACGTAATGACCATGCGATGGTTGCCACAGTACGATATCTTAAGTAAGTAAACAAATGTTAAACTTATCAATTTAAATATATATATTTGAGTATTTTTGTGTTACAACTGATTGCCCAGACGGTAACCGCTAGCTTTTGTGGTCCTGGTTAAAAAAGTGGCAATGTATTTTTTTTAACAACATTCTTGTGCAAATGAGAATTTGTCCCGCCATAACGCAGATCATAACTTTAAGTTATCAGCACATTAATTGTCATTAAAACCCGTCCTTCCGTTGTTGAGCATACAATGAACCTACAAGGAGGTAAACATAAAGTGCAAAAGGTTTTTTTCGAGATTTTTCGAGATTCGAGATTTGTATTGTCGAGTTCTATGTATGTTCTGTGCCATTTAATCAATGGCATTAATTCTTGTTATTTTGAAATCCTAATTCTTTTCCAAGTCCAATGTCCATATTTAATTTAAGTTTCTTATTACGCTTGGTTTAGATTTTTATTAAAGAACTAACTAGCTAGCTTAAGCCCGACATATAGTCTGCTTCGTGGCTATAAAGATTTACGTGTATTTTAGAATAAAATTAAAACAAATGAATAGCACTTATCACAAGAAAAGATAACGTTACTACCATTTTATTTTCCACTTGGTTAAAGCCTGTAATATAAGCCATTTCTAGTTTCGTTTTTAACGTAAATGTTAACATAATTTTGTTGAAAAAATTGTAACATAATTTTCTTAAAAAGATAGATTTAGATGACAGCAAAGATTGATATCATCGCAGTAGCGTATCATACACAGTAAGACAACTGTCTAACGTAAGATAATAACTTTTTCAGGGCACGAGAACGTGAAAGTCTTCATCTCCCACACCGGGATACTAAGTACTATAGAATCTCTCGACGCCGGCATCCCCGTTATAGCCGTGCCTCTGTTTGGAGATCAGTACGGAAACGCAGCCGCCTTGGCAGATGCAGGCGTCGCTACTGTGCTGTCGTATCAAGATCTGAGGAAAGAGATTCTGTTGGACGCGATCAATGATGTATTAGACCCTGAGTAAGTAGAAACGAATTTTTATATTTCGCTAAATAACACGCCTCGATTGGAAATTGCCTCTGTCGTAAGTGGCTTGCCTCGTTGGTCGTGTTGTCATTCTGCAATGAAATTTTGAAGTTAACATACTATGGCGACCGAGTATACGAGTATGTGCGTACATATTACATAATAACTAAAGGCGTTGGCTCCACCCGTTTTCCCTTCAACCTTTTTACGTAGAAACTCTTGACATCAGACAATATCTGATGCTCAGTCATTTTTGCAAAAGGCGTATGATGTTACCAAGTCTGTGGAAACAATTCCTTATAAATATTATTACAAGGGCACAGTTCAAGAGTCAATAGTCCACGCGGGTCAATCTTGGCTGTTTGAAAGTAGTTTATTGGTCAGTTTCAATGATGATAATAATATAATCGATACTTAAATATGTTTACTTACATTTGGCGTTTATATGATATTCTATGTTTAAACCACTAGTGGTTTTTTGTGGTAACACGTTCGTCTGGTTCTAGTATTTATCTTAAAGATGTACTACAGAGTACATGGTGGTATCACCAAATACTGATTATAATGGACTTTTTAAGATTTACATTAAAAAAATATATCAGGTACAGTACATTAAGTATGATATTCAGGAACATTAATTTTTACGTTTGGTAAATCAGTACCAATGTTGTAAAAAACATTCATGACGAGATTTGTGTTGGGTTGGTTTGTATATTATAATACTAACATCGGTTTGTATATTATAAAACTAACGTGGGTTCCATGGTGTAATGGTTAGCACTCTGGACTTTGAATCCAGCGATCCCAGTTCAAATCTCGTTGGAACTTTTTTTAAATACTATTTTATATTTACTTTTGGTAAAGCAGGCATTGTATTAATTAAGGAAAACAATCAATTTAAGGTGTTACATTTCTTGATTAACCATTTTCTATCATTCGTCAATACTATGAGATTTGTTCTTGTTGTGACCAGGTAATGGTAAGATATATATTTAGAGTATTAATATTGTACAAGGTGTACAATTACAATGATATATAACAACATAAATAAGATAAATATTCCGTCGGAAAAATTAATGGATTGTTTCAGTATATGCTACAGAGACACATTTTATTGTATCTAACAGGTGTGTGCCTTTTACTGTCGCTAGCTGAAACTAATTATATTAATAATAATAAATTTCCGCATCTTTCAATAAAAAAGAAAGCAATTTTTCCTACAAATGTTGAAAAGAAAACATCACCTTGGAAACTATAAACGCAAAAGATAACATCGTGATGCATGCATAATGGTGCCTCACTAAAAATTTCATTATCCCTGGAGAATTTTACAAGAGTAAATTAATAGGACAGTAGACTATTGAGGAGTTAATCCAATTTTCGTTTCTTATATTCCAGGTGGCAAACGCGCGCAAAGCAGGTGTCACGAATGTGGCATGACCGTCCAATGTCGCCCATGGAAACGGCCATATACTGGACGGAATACGTCGCCAGGTACCGCGGCACTCCGAACCTGCAGGCCGCCGGTGTGAAAGCACCGTTATACCAGCACCTGCAACTAGATGTTCTGGCCTTTATCGCGCTTGTAATTTATATACTTAGCTACGTAATGTATAAAATACTAAGCGTCTGCTTCTGTTGTCGCTCGTCGACTGAAACCGCGACGGGCTCCTCAGGATCTGACGACAGGAGGTCGAAGAGAGTTAAATTCGAATGATTGGTGATGTGATAATAAAACTTATTTATGAAGAACTGTGCAATGTTTTGAGTTCTATGTACACTTACATTTACAGTGCACGTATTATTTAAGAATAAGCGTTTGTATGAAAAGTGTCTGATTATAAATGTGTTACATACATATATCGTATGTTTCTTCAAAGAGAAATAGTGAAGTATAATGTCTAAAGTTTCTAATTTCTACGTTTAAACTTGGTTTACATAAGTTTGTGACAAAAAAAACAATTCGATTAAACAACATGTTGCGAACATTGAAATCTAACCCAGGTGCGTGTACTTACATATTTTGTTAAAGAAAATTAAGTGGTTACCTACGCGGTATGTGACGTAAATAAAGATTTTGTAAAGGTTTTTTTTGTACTTTATTTATACGGTTATAAAAGTATTTCAACCTTAATTATAGTATTATAAAAGTCAAATTTATTAGAATTTACTATTTCATATCCTAAACAAATTAAGTATAATAAATAATTATAACAAATTAGGTATATAAGACTGTGTCAACATTGCGTGCGAACAGTTTCGCTCCTGGGGTACTACTGATCTAGCAACCTTGTGCTAGAGACCATAGTTATTTTATTTTTGTATAAATCAAACCCTGCAAAGGGTCAGACGGGCCACCTGATGGTAAACGGTCGTCTTCGCCTATGGAATATGCATTATCACAGAAGTTGCCTTCACGGACAACATTTCCACTCTATCGGGCGCGTTCGGTGAGTGTGAACACGCCGTCACGCTCGCGTTGTTCGCGGCCGACAGCGCGTACTTCCCGTCCCGTATGGCCGTCAATGTCGGTAAGACGGTCACCGTTTTGTTCGGTCACAAACGGACTATGCCTGCACCGCTGCGTCTGCGTGGTGAGGATGTGGCGTGGCAGCCGACGGTCAAATACCTGGGATGTCACATCGACCGCGGGCTGCGTATGAAGCCGCAGGTGGACCACGCGGTCCGCCAGGCTCGCGTAGCCCGTGCGTTATTCCGACCGGTGTTGACGTCCCGGTTACCTATCCGGACTAAACTGAAGTGAACGTCTGAACTGAACGTAACTGAACTGAACGTCTACATCCGATCCAGGCTGACGTATGCGGCGCCGGCGTGGCGCGTACTAGCATCCAGGACGAACCGCAAGCGCCTGCAGTTCCAGCAGAACATCGCGCTGCTAGTCATTACCGGGGCGGGTCGATACGTTCGGAATGACGTAGTGAGACGCGACCTGCGAGTATTAACACTCGAGAGGTTTGTGGCGTTGTCGGCGCGGCGTACGTAGGCGCGCGCCGACAACGGCCCACACACCCCCCTGCACGGGTTCGGGCCGCTACACGCTCGGCCACCGGACGGTCAGCCGCTCCCGCGCGAGCTCGTGCGCCTGACGTCGTCCTCCGAAGAGGAGACGGAGCCTGGCTAAAGCGTAGAGCCGCCGGGAGCACGATACAGGATCTACCACCGCGCCTGTAAAGGCTGGGTGTTCGACAACGTGGGGCAGTCGACCCCACGAGACTGCTCAGGTAAAGAGGAGAACCTCGAGGCCCGCAATCCCTACGTATTGTGACGCAGTGGCGCAGCGTGGGAAGAACCACTCCATCCATCCATCCAGAGGAGTTGCCAATGCTTTACTTGCCGGCTGTCAAGAAGAGGTTTTTCGCGCCTTTCTTGAAAAACCCCATGTCATAGCGCTCTTGAAATACCTCAGAAATAAGCTCATCATAAATCTTACACACCGTTTGGCAATAAGCGCGCGAACCGACACGTGGAGGACTGAAACTCAGACACGATTCAACAACAGATACGATGTCTTAATTTAGAACTTCACAAAATATTTACTGGGTCTACTACTGTGACTACTTGGTCAGGTGGTTGCAAGCGTGGGTAATAGTCGAGTTCGAACCCTGGGTCTGGCAAAGTAGCTATTATTAGGTTTTTCTAACTTGAAATCCTAACAAGGGGGCCACACTATTCGGCTCCTGCAATTAATCATAACGTAACGTCACGCCTGTAATCCCCAAAGAAGCAGGCAGAGGAATGTAGTATACTCCCAGTATTCACCAATTATGTTTACGTTCCACTATGAATAAGGTGGTCAACCTATTGCCATATAGCCGGGCATATTTCTGGACTCCGAGCCACTACTAGAAAATCTAAAATAGAAAAATCCAGTAGTGTTCGATCTGGAAATTGAACCCAAGACCAGCCGTTCAACATCGAGGTAGTCATATAACCACAACCTGCAATTCATCGGAATTGCAGACATTCGTAGAAAAATTCTTACTCTAGCGGTAAAAGGCTGGATGATTATAATGTAACACTCACATCTACCACTAAAACAGCACAACCGAATGATTAGTTTTTATCACACCCAGAGAGATAACAGTACAAATCGTTCGGCGTTAATGACGCTTGTTTTTCATAACATAGTGTGCATTCATCTAGTGATAAAAGTGAACGTGGATAAGATGTTGCTATTATTGTCACTGATTTGTTTTTGCCCAAATTTAAATGTGGTGCATTCTTTGGATATTCTGGGTGTATTCCCAGCTCCGGTCAAGAGCCATTTCTTTGTATTTCAGCCGTATTTAGAAGAGCTAGCTAGGAGAGGTCACAATTTAACCGTCATATCGTATTTCCCAAACACGGATCCAGGAGACAACTATTTTAACATTGACTTATCTGAAAACTCCCCTGTGATCGATGTGAAACTACCGCCGAAGAGGTCGTCTATGATGACCCTTATTTCTATGACTCTATTGCACATTATGGGTGGTCCATTCGCGTGCAGAATATTATTGTCGGATGATAATGTTCAAGAATTATGGATGACGAAAAAGAAATTTGACATTATCATCGTGGAACAATTCGATAGTGATTGTGCGTTAGGACTCGCTCACAAGTTAGGTGCTCCAGTGGTCGGCATCACGTCGCACATGCTACTCCCTTGGCATTACAATAGACTGGGGGTGCCATATAACCCTTCTTACACTCTCTTCGATTTCATAGAAGGAGGAACAAAGCCTACGTTGTTACAAAGAGTTCAACGAACTATATGTTATAATTACTTCTATTTCATCAACAAATATATCACCCAAAAGATCGAACAGAATATACTTGGCGAATTTTTCGACGACATACCCCCACTGGAAGAGTTGGGCGGCAACATTAGGATGTTACTCCTATACCAGAACTTCGTATTGACTGGTTCGGGATTGCTACCAGCGAATATTAAAGAAGTTGGTGGGTTCCATGTAAGGAAACCAAAACCTTTGCCTGATGTAAGTAAAAAGTTGTGTAAAACCACCTTTGGGAAGACTATGTTATGACATTATTATCTTTGTCATAGTGTTTTATCAAAAGTACATATCTTCCATAAAATTTTGAATATTCTTTAGTAATGGAAATTTGCGGAACCTCTGGTTAGCTACCATTTGCAGCAACTAAATACTCCTGAAAATCTTAGTGACAATTCAAAGAAGTGGGCATTAAATAAGTAAATTTAAAAATGATACTGACACTTTTGTTCAACAGGACATTCTAAAATACATAGAAGAATCTGAACATGGTGTTATTTACATAAGTTTTGGCAGCAATATAAGGGCGTCATCACTTGAGCAAACGAAAATAAATGCCATCATAACGGCGTTACAAGAATTTCCACAAAGAGTTATATGGAAATGGGAGAGCAAGAAACTGCCGGGAAATCCAAAGAAAATTTATGTCTCTAAATGGTTACCACAAAACGACATTTTAGGTATGTATACTTTTATAAAGACAATATTATATTAAAAGTGCAACTTTATTTGCAAACACCTTCTGGTGTGAAGGTGACACTATAGTCCCCGAAGGGCCGGCAGACGCCATGATTAACCTGTTATTTTCTATATCAAACTATTGAATAGGAAGTATATCTATTGCTATTTACCAGGCAAAGTCCAGACTCGACGCTACCTTTCGGAATTCTAAATTACAAAATCCAATAGTCTCCGACTTCGGGATAGAACCCAGATCGTCTCGATGAGCAGTATTGCTTGCAACTACTCAATCAACAAGACAGTAATATCTGAGGTAAAAATATTTATTGGTTTTCAGCGCACCCTAAAGTTCTCGTATTTTTCTCTCACTATGGGCTTTTGGGAACGACCGAGGCCATTTACCACGGCGTGCCGACAATTGGAATGCCCGTCTTCGGTGACCAGCCCACGAATGCAGCAGCTGCCGAAGATGCGGGTCTAGGAGTGCAATTAAATATAAATGATTTAACTGCAGAGGACATCGTGGAGAAGTTCAAAATTGTATTAGATCCTCAGTAAGTGCGATAATCACGACAAGAAGTCAAGTAACGATTAGTTTGTCTATAACATAGTATTTATTTACAAAATTTTATCTCATTCACCTTCATCTTTTCGAGAAAGACGCAACGGGAGGTATTCTAAAAAGCCTTAGAATGTACTGGCCATTTATCATAATCTCCAGCGTGTTTAATTCCACTGTTTGACATAGGTTTCTCATGAGGGGTTTCTGCTCGTTATCTGGAAATTATGCGCAAAACCTCCTGTAGGAATATATGTCCAGCAACGAGCTGAGGCAAATAACGATACTGATGTTATGAAAATTATGACGTAAGAATGGGCACTAGGTGTACAAGTTGATTATCGTACAGACTATTGTTGGTAAATGGTATTTCCAACACGATATGCTGCAATTACCACTTACCATCAAGTGTCCAATCTGCTTGCGTAATGTGCTAAATAAAAAAGCGATAATGATATATTATAACAGCGTATGAAATCTATAATGTATTATTTTACAACCATTGTTGTTAAGTTTAAAACATCCCCGTCAATTAACTATTTATTAAGAACCCTATTCTTACCTTCAGAAAAAGATCATTTAAAAATAAAGTCGATTATGTACAGGTTCATATGTATCTTATCTGTTAATTTAAATATTTTTTAGGTTTCGGAAACGTGTGAAAATGCTTTCAAAAGCATGGCACGATCGTCCCACTTCCGCCATGAACAGCGCCATCTTCTGGACGGAGTTCGCAGCACGACATAATTTTACATACAAATCTCGGACCGCAGACATACCGCTTTATCAATATTTATGCTTGGACGTATCCGTTATCCTGTTATTTGTTTTACTAGCTTTTATTTTTACTGTAAAGTATATAGTTTCATTGCGTGGTACGCTCAGGTTAAGCTTTAGTAAACTGAAGAAGAAAATTGAATAAAATATCTACCTATTTTAGGCACGCACTTGTTACTTTTCCTCATACATACGTATATAGAAACTAGGAGGATACAACTAGGAGGATAGATTTATTCTTTTTTCAGAATATATTAAATACTTATCTTGTAAAAAAAACGTAACATCACGCCTGTCATCCCCGAGAGGTAGACAGAGGAACACAGAACACTCCCACATTTCACCAGTTACGTTTACGTCCCACTATGGAATAGGTGGTGATCTTGTAAATTGCGATTTATAAAAAAAATGCGTTAATGCCGAATTCCGCGAAGCCATATAACACGGAGTGGTCGCCAACGCGATGGTCGAAAAAAAATCATACTATTCTTACCCAAAATATTCAAACCATGTGGACAAACTAAAGATAACCTAACATCACACGTGAAATCCTGGAAGAGGTAGGCAGAGAACTGTAGTACACTCCTACATTTCACCAGTTACATTTAGCGATTTAATTGTTGTTATACCTACTTGCAAAAAACTAAACAAACGAAAAAATTTAAGAAATGCTTTATGCAGTTCGTACCCCACAACTACGTTATCAAAGCGAAGTGTCTAGTTAATTTCTGCGAGTTATACTTATCCTGTTACTAATCTAAAATCCTAATGACGTCAATGACTCTGTTATTAGATGGTGGCCTACAAATAAATACAAATTGTAATTATGAAATATTTTCGATATCACAGCAATTGATGTGATAATACTTTTTGATAATACTATTTAAAAAATATAGAATGTAGGACAAATAATAATTTGATAAAAAACGAAAATGAACCTTGTAAGCAGTGGTTAAACAATATGTCTGCAGGGCGGGCCAAATGCCACACCTCCAGCCTCAGGGGTTCAGCCTCAGCCTGGGGCTGAGAAAAATAATAACCGTACGTAACTTCACGCCTGTAATCCCGGAAGAGGTAGGCAGAGGGATGCCAAACACTCCAACGTTTCACCGGTTACGTTTACGTCCCACCTAAATTAGAAAATTTTTCTAGTGTTCGACACTGGAGTCGAACTCGGGACCTCCCGATCGGCAATCGCACTAATAATATCTTATAATAATAATGTTCAAATTAAAAATTAGCAGTAAATCAACTAACTGCAGCAGCATAAAATATGCTATACTATAAGATTGGTTGAACTCATTTACATTGCAGGCTGGCCCTATCCCACGAATTTGCCAAGAACCCAAAACCATTTACTTACACCACTGCCTGTTAACAAGTATTACCTAAATAAAGATAAAACGGCACGAGCTATCGTAACTACTTATTATGAGATAATAAAGCGTGTTAATAAAGCGTTTAAAAATAGAGTGTTATCTAAGAAAGGAAACAAAACTGAACGTGAAAATAGAAATTTGGGCAAGAGACACGAGTACATGTTGAACAGAATGCATACTCGTATACCGCGGATACTCGTATATCAAGATAGGCGTTGTATGAAAAGAGGGCTCTTGGTTCTGCTAATAGGGGCGCACTTGAATGCTCCTTTGAGAGCCCGTTCACCCCCCATCAATACCTATTCTTTAGAAACCGGTGAAACACATTACACACCGGTGAAAAACCGAAAATGGATATGATTTACAATGTTCTCCTTCCATTTTTTTTAACTTTTAACGATATTTGCTTTTACACAAACCTTTTCATTTATTTATTATTTGTTTACTCTGATAGTCTCGTTGGTCGCGTTGGTTGCTAGCACGACCGTTGGTGGAGAGTTCCTTGGTTCAGATCCCGGGTCGCTCGGAGTCTGGATATGTGCTCGATGAACGGCAATAAAGTACACACTTGTCTGTCTAACTCTCCGGGGTAACAAGCGTGATGTTAGGTATTCTTTTTTTACAAAACTAGTGTTTGTCTCTTTATTTATGGAGTCTTATCTCCGGAATGAGGTAGTCATAATCTATTAAAGAGGTCCGAACCTAACGTATTGTTGACTCCAAGGTTATAAGTGTACGGAAATAGATTCTGGCAGAGTATTCCATCTAGTGTACAAGCCGGCTAGACCTACGTTTGATTTTCGCTCGGCGCGGCGCGCGCCCGTGACTGTGTTATCTCCGCGGCGATCTCACTGCATTTGGCGGGAGCTCATAAAGGACCTCGTATAGGTACGAAACTAGTCAGGACATCCTACAAAAACAAGCGTAAGTCCAACCGGCGTATACACAATACTGTTCCACTTCTCGGCCGCCTGGACAACAAAGAACGTACTGGATAATTATTTACTCGTAGATGCATAAGGGTAATGAACTTTGGACGTAACGGTATCGTTCTGCGCAGTTGTCGCCGGTACTTTAATATTTGTTTCATTATTAGTTTATTCGATGAGAAACACATTTGCCTGTCTCGTTGCTCCTTTTGGTTGCCGGCGCGACTAACGATAGAGTTTCCGGTTCGATTCCCGGGCCGGGCACTACTAAATTTTTCTAATTTAGATTTTCCAGTGTTCGGCATACCTCTGCCTACCTCTTCGGGGATTACAGGCGTAATGTTACGTTTTTTTTATGTCTTCAACTACCTAATTTACAAACTTCACCATTCAACATGGTGCATTTTTATAAAAAATCTACTCTTGTAATGTTGACTACCAACTTGGTCATTTTGGTTGCAAGCGCGTTTGCCAGCGAGAGGTCCTAGGTTCAAATCCGGGATCGAGCATTATTAGATTTTTCTAACTTAATTTTTCTAGTAGTGCTGGGTCAGGTGGATAAGTAGGCTTCTGAGCCCGGCGCAGGCAGACCGCGGTATTACGTCTGCGTAGGCTCAGCGGCATGACCTGGTCGCGTATGGGTAACAGTGCAGTCGGTGCGAGAAACTGTTCTCCGCGATCTCCAACACCCATGCCCTGCGATGGGATTATGGGCTTAACCCCTCAGGCGAAAACTATGTCCAGCAGTGGACTAAACTAGGCTGATGATGATTGTTCTGGGAAAAAAAAGGGCATGTTTACTTACAATATCAAATGCTGTCTTCAATTAAATTTCGACTGTAATAAGTGATACTGACTATTCCCACCGTAGTCATTATAGTTCCAATATTTCTTAAGTTTCTCATTAGATGGCGCTCTAATGTATTACTTGTAAAGTGTATACTGTGATAAGTTTAACATCTTTCTGTCATTAAAACTAGTAAATTATCTGTTGTTTAATTAAAATTTGGAGTTTAATTGGTTCCTAAATAAAAGCTTCTACTAGAAGCTATACTGGTAGCCACAATAATAACCGGGCGTATCAGTATATGTGCATAAATTTATAATAACACCTTTATGTTATCAGAAACGAGTATTCTTAAAGTACACTTACATGTTCTTCTATTAGCCTTTGCAATACATAAGAGTTACATCTCACCTATTGCTAGAATAAAAAAACATTATTATCTTGAAACGTAACAACAAAATATTGCAATTTTGTTTTATTACGTTTAGATACCGAACAACCTATGCAGCGTGTTTTTAGCTCACCATTTGTCAATGATATATTTATGTATTGATATATTTATAGGTAGGTATATATCATTAGGTCATTTGAAACGGAAAAATTCTGACTTAAATTTGAAATAGATACCTAACGTCAATGTCACTGTGATTCAATTTGTTCAATAGTTCGTATGTATGTAGGTAAATATTTAGTTTTAATAGACGCACTTTTATAACGCGCCTACTACATATTGAAGCATTACAATAGGGTGTTAATAATATACAAATGCGCCGTTGCTTGTTTACGTATTTATGTATATCCAATGATTACCTAATTATTACCTAATAGGAGCTCATAATTGAAATGCCAAACGTGTTCGACGCGACACTGGCTCACACCATCGTGTTATCCACTACACATAAAATTGTTATACACTAGTAACGTGTAACTACAGTATAAAGATACTACACCATAAGGAACGCAACACGATATTGCCGCATAACGAACGTGTGGTATCGCAACAACCGGTTGGCCGGCGATGTCGGTTAACATTCGAAGTTAATAATCATTTATTAGCGAGCGATGGAGCGAGCTATGTTAGGTGTCTCTCTCGCGGATAAACTCAGAAATGAGGTTATCCGTGAGAGAACTAAAGTAACGGACATAGCTCGGAGAATAAGCACGCTGAAGTGGCAGT
>DWEJ01001389.1:0-13185 GCA_018245835.1 Mysoria sejanus stolli | reverse complement strand
AATGGTCCTTTACACTATATAAATCAAACAAATACTTTAGAAGATATTACAGATATAAAATTATACTCCACCAAAAAGATATTATCTACGCAAGCCAGCGCTCCACATGACACGTCGAGCTGGTGTCCGCGCCGCGCTCCTTGGTCCTCATCCCTATCTCGCCAGGTTATTTTGTCTAGATATTTGGTGTTTTTCATTTCTTTGTGAAGCAACATATAGGCTACTTTTCATCCTAGAATTCCTACAAGGTCGGTATTTACACAGGAAAAACTTTGTGACACACTGATTTCCATGCGGGCGAAGCCGCGGGCACAGCTAGTTGTGTATATGTTAAGGCTAGAATAGTAAAATGATTAAGTAATGAAAATTACTTAGTTACTATACATTTTAAATAGTAGAAGTAAATATAAAAAGACTTTTTGTCCTCAATATTTCATACAAAATAAGGCTCGTAATCATTTAATTGTGAGACAAAATAACTATTGTACAGAGATATTTTTTATTAATTCGTATATTTCAAAAATAATCCTTGTTTTACTGACATATATTTAAATGCTTTAATATTATTTAAATAATACACTTACAATAACAATTTGATCGGTACAACAGTTTAATCTAGTTTGAGATGCGATTGTGAATGGGGGTGCCATCACCTAACCTATTAGCTAAGGAGTTAACCATTTCAGGCGTTGCTTCACGCAGATCGTAAGCCCAGCCAATTTTCTCGAAGAACTGGATAAATTTTGTTCCGAAGTTGAACATGTCAAAATGTTCCGCTGCTTTATAGTCGTAGGGAAACGCATGATGATAGTTGTGCCAGCCTTCTCCTAATGTACAGGTGGCTACAAAACGGTTCTCCCTCGGTACAATGGTCCTGGAAAGTGTACAAAGTAATATTAAGTAATAAAACTATACTGTGTTTATAAATGCTACGAAAGTAAACAGAATTTTGGTTTGTTTTATCTTTTGTTCATTAGAAATGTTATAGAGAAAGGCTAACGTTAATATTAGATACGTAACATGGAAGAGATAGGTAGAGAGTAATACATTCCCACGCTTCACCATTTATGGTTACGTTCCACTTAGGAATAGGTGGTGAATCTATTGCCATACACCAATGTTAGATCCTTATGGAAATTTTTTGTATAATACGTAAAATCAATATGTAGTGATGGTGTTTCGTGAAAACTGGAAATTTTTGTACGTGTTTGCTTTACATTACTCTCTTTTTTATCTCTAAGATGTTCTTTTGTGTTTTTCGTTATAGTCAAAAGTCTGGTCAGTTTGAAGGCAATGTCGCTACGTCGTCTTCCATGTAAAATGTCGTCCAACTTTTCGAGTTTTGTTGCGCGGTTAAATCGCAGCAGTTGCATAAAAAATGCGTCTCTTAATAATGTTTTTCATACATACTTGTTATAAGGCCTAAATCCGTATGCGTGTGCAAGGCTGTTCACAGTGAGTTCGCTGTGGAACATGCCGAGGAAGCGGATGAAGCATTGCCAAGCGATCGCACATTTCCAATCCTCTCCCCAGAGAACTATACCGAGGGTGGTTGGCAGTATATAGCAGAAAATAAGTTTCAAGAAGCTAAAATACCTGGAAAACAAATAAAATCATATACCGATTTGGTAAAAAAAATAGAACACAGCCCAATTAGACGATGCTTTTCGATAAAGAGCATTCTTCGCTTTAATCAAATAAATTGATATGATATGTGAGTGGTCTATGAATCCCGGGTAATACGAAATTTATATTTATTTATTTAATTATCATCATCTAAATATCTAATTTGCATGTGTTCGTTAACACACTGGAGGGACATTCAGTTTTAAAATAGACGATCTTTACGTACATCTTTGCATTTATAGTTTTACAATTCTAAAAATATATATAACAATATTTTTTTCGGATTTTAAATATGTAATAAATAACAGAGAGTTTAAATTAAATGATCTTCGTTTTCTTTCAGATTGATCGTTGCCAGCAATTTTGTTAATGCAGATCGAATTTTTAACTTCCATGTAATGTAGGAAGTTGTAATTTTTCATTTCACTTTTAGGGATTGAGTTAGGGTGATATTTTGAGTGATTGCCGGGGCACAAAGTATCTTCAGGACTTTTTCAATAATTTATTTAAAAGAGCTTCTTTCTCATTCAAAATATTAATATGGATTAAGGTAAAAACATGCCTCAAAAATATCTCGTAAAAGCTTCAAAAATATCTAGTAAAATTTTCTATTTTAACATTGATAAAAAAATACTTAACCGTTGCACAAAATGCAGTTTTAAATGGACCATCAGATTCCATTTTAGTATAGCCGCGCAAACAATAACTAACACCAATGTTACTGGTAATATCTAGGCCATAAAGAGCACAAACTTACTTGTTATAGGTTTTAAGTAATGGGTCCTCTTTAATATCGCTCATGTCCATTTGTTTCCCTCTAAGAAGTACTTGGTCGTTCTTCTTCAGCATCAGCCAGCCGATATGCGAGAAGAACAGACCTCGATTAGCATTGTGGGGATCTGCCTCTGTGTCGCTGTATTTGTGGTGAACGCGATGATCTCGTACCCATTGTTCCAGAGTGTTCTAGAAATATATACCCATAGTTACTATGTTTAAAAAAAATGTAATAACATCTACATACAAGACCCTCTGATCTAAACTTCTATTTAAGTAGGTAGAGTCTGTGTGATTGTTTCCAGACGGCTGATAACACAAATATTTGCTCATGATAGACACATGTACACCAGGACACAGAACCAATACTTGTGTTTTCCACATAAATATTTTTTGCGTGGGAATATAGCCCACTACCCCCGGTAATAGCGGCTGAGTTCGTTTATCACTGGACCAACCGGGCTAGTCTATGGGTTAGCAATAGTCAGCATAGTCATTTATACATACCATATACATAATCCTCAGAGGTAAAGGCGCATCTGGGGTCGACTTGAGATAGGAATCTAATCTTATCTGAGGTTGATTACAAATGTCCATGGGCGGCAATAGCCACTTACCATCAGGTAGACTTCATGCTCGTCTGCTACTTCCATTTTATAAAAAAATGATTAAATCCCGTCCCTCGGTGTGAAAAAATTACGTTTAACAAAAAGATATGAAAACTATACATTAACTTACTAACTAACATTTAACTATACATTAAAACATTTTATTTATAGATTGGAACTATCGATCAGAACTTAATAATGGGAAAAAATATATTGGGCAGAAATATAATTTTCTCGTTCTTCTATCGTATTGTATAAACGTGTAGTATGTACTCATGCGCGATGCTTGCTTAACTTATACTATAATATTTAGTTAGAATTTTATTTATTATCATAAATATGAATTTAGTATATACATTAAAAGATGATTTCGTATACCGTGCACATTTTTCTTTTCTTTAAAATAATTGTTTACAGTAAGGTTCGGTTGTGTGGGTGGGAGGGATCGCTATTTACCAATAAATTCTATTAAAAATTATTTTATGGTTTTTTTTGGTTACGTCTATAATTTTTCCGTTATTTTGTTCGTCGTGTTTTGTATTGTACAGTTTAAAGGAAGAGGTGTTAAGACCTTACGGATGCTTGTCTTAAAATTCTCACCTGGCCGGCACTGGCAAAAAACAGCAGAAATAATAACTTAAGTGGAAGCGTAGCTTTAAAAGATCTGTGTGTCCATAAGCGGTGCGCTCCACCGGTGATACCGAAACCAGTCGCTACGTACATGACCGCAGCTGCAACCAAATGTTACTTTATTACGATATGCGAGTTCTCACTAAAAGCACCAAAGCGTAATATTGTACTTACCAAACACTAATGTTTGCCATTTTACGGGAAAAGCATAATAATAACACCAGTACACTCCTATAATGTGGTATAGAATTATAGCAATCGTGTTAGTCCATTTTATGTTATTTTTAAATCCTAAACTTTTTTCAAAAGCCCAAAATATTTCACTGACACTTGGCAATGTGTTCGCATTTTTTTCATTTCCAATATCTTGGTGCAAACCCATCCTAACTGGCGGTCCGTTCGTCTTTACAAAATTAGACCTCGTTAAATAACTTAAGTGACATCAAACAGCAGTCTTGCATCACAGTATATTGTATTGTATTTTAATTCTCGGAATTCGTTTGAATAAAGTGAAATTGAGGCTAAGCTCAGGGATCACTTGCAACCATTGTATTATGAACGTCCTAAATTAACTTCAGAGAATGGACTGTTTGTTTAATTTTATATTTCTTGTACTTAATGAAATAAATAAATGAAGTGAAGTAAGAATGAATACGGAGTGGTCTTATTCAAAGCATGGTCGAGGACTATGTGCTTGGATGTGCTTTCAATTAGGTAGGATCGCAGTCAAACGCTAACATTTATAGATGCATATAATAAACAAAATTGAAGCTTGATATTTACAGAGAAAACTGATCGAACTATCATAATATTCATTTGCGGCCCTGACTGCGGTCGTTTTTTATTATGTATCTACATACCTACATATATTCGCCAGATCCCGCCAGGACCAACTGCCAAATATTTGTATCCTAGCAGACTTGCCTATAAACAATGAACAAATAAATATGACGAATCATCTCAAAGGTCATTTAATAGTTTTGCTATTTTTTATCGCTGATTATTCACTAAAGAGTACTTAACAGGAGTTGCATGTAGCAAGTGATCTATAAAGTAGATTAAAGCCTAGCATGGTCATCTGTTGAATATGTGACTGCGGTTAATTTCCCAGTGTAGTTCCAAGCGTATAACACTCTCGGAAGTTATTGTTTAGTAACAATGGTCAAATCTCGTTGCAGATCTTATAAGTGATACAAAATTGTACGCTAGCCGGGTTGGCCATTGATCAGTGCAATTATTATTCTATACAAAAAGCAATGTGATGTACATATAATATGTACATATACTCCGTTTAACGCGCAAACAATTAGACACAGACACGGCCGGAATATTTTTATGGCTACTGTATAATCTTTATAACTTAACCTGTATAACCTGTTGAAGCAGTGATAGCCTAGTGGTTTAAAATTCGACCTCTCACTCCGGGAGACCGGGTTCAAATCTCTGGCGCACCTCTTAAAATGTGCGTTTTAAGTTTAAATAACACTTGTTATTCGGTGAAGGAAAACATCGCGAGGAAACCGGCACACCTAGAGTAAAAAAAAAAATTTTTTTCTCTAGGGTGTGTGCAGTCTGCAAACCCGCACCTGGCCAGCGTGGCAGACTATGGCCTTAACCCTCTCAGTCTGAGAGGAGACCCATGTTCCAACAGAAGGGTCAATATTTAATATGTATAACCTATATAATTTTTATTATTGAGTAATTCATAAAATATATCTATCTTAAGATACTGAACCATTATGATTAGCCATTATAGTCAGTAATCGATTAATGATTGTATTTCATTTAGCAACATAAATGTATTATGCAGGATTTAATTCTTGTCGATCGTTGGCTTGTATTAAATGACAATAAGACAACAATATAATTGGGTTACAGTATAATGATATGAATTAATGTTGGTTTAAAAAAGTATTTCAGCCGCCTTAAACACTTGATTCTTATTATGACAAAGGTAATTCTCACCTACACTTTTATTCGAGCTTTGATAGAAGACTCTAGAAAATAAAAACGCTTTTACTGTAACTTTTACATTAAAAGCCTCATTGGTCGTGTTCGTAGTAAGTGCGACTGTCGATCGGGAGATCTTAGGTTTGATTCCCGGGTCGGACACATTTTTCTAATATAAATTTTCTAGTAGTGGTTCGGAGTCTGGATATGTGCCCAGTGTATGGCAATAGGCTTACCACCTATTCCATAGTGGGACGTAAACGTAACTGTTGAAACTTGGGAGTGTTCTGCATTCCTCTGCCTGCGTCTTCAGGGATTACATAATATAATAACATGTATTATTAATAAACTTAATTTAATGTTAATTTGAAAAACTTTTATTTCAGAATTCATTTATAATTCCGCTTTATTTTAAATAATTTATCCTTGCACTACACCAATTACCGGAAGAGTTAAGTGAGTCAACAGTAGAATACTTAACTTTTCTAGTAATTGAAAAATGGATTAACAAAAACCAGAACCAGTTTCCACTATTGACTCGTGACAGTTCAGGCTCATTTGGCGACACCGTAGGGTTGAAATTACAAATATACTTGGAAAAAAAATTGGTAAGTGTATAAAAATGTTACTAATAGAACGGGCTGGTTACTTCCCCATCAGTCGGTATCTGATCGATCTGATATAGTCAAGATAGGTGAGTCTTGCTTTCCCATGTTAACTGGATTCGTCAGTGTTTGTATTGTTTTGTCATTATTTCTACCTGTTCTCGTAAGATTCCTAGCATACAAAAATAAAAAAATAAAATTTACTAATTCTGTTATATTTCAAAAAATACGTGTGACATATTCACCAATTCGATTATTAAATCCATATTCTAGCTAAAACGACCGTATTTAATTTTACTCCTTTTTTATACTTAACATTTTCGTTAGACTTTACATTTCAATTTTCCAGAAAAAATCGGTTTGTAGTTTAAGGGTTAATGCTTAAATTAGGTAAAAAATTATGATCTGCATTATGGTAACACAGTTATTTTAGCAAACTATTTTTTGTAAGGCTTTATAGGAACAATGTGGCAACAACTTTCAAGGTAAGGTATGTCAAAAATTTTGTAGGGGAAAACAGGGTAATGAGAGTCAGTGGGTAATGGGAGTCACCCTCACATCTACGAAACAGTACATGTGAGCGACATGTAATGCCGTCTCTACCTCCGCTCTAGCTCTCCAGCGCTGCCTGGACCAGCTCGCGCCAGTCAGCGTCCGCGCCATTGAGATAAGCCGGTGTTTTGGTTTTGTGCTCCGCTGATGTAATTTTACATCAAAATAAATTAGAAGGTCAGTGTCAAATACTATGCAGTATGCAATTAAGACTTTTACACGAACTTAGTTAGACTTTCGAAATTATGAAGTGTAGTTCAGATTATGACAATGTTTTAAAGATTTTTTTTATTTTATTATTTTTGTCATTACTGTAATTGTGGGTAATGAGAGTCAAGTAACATCCATTACTTACAAGTGGTTACTGTTATCCGTAACTGTGCATGTTGAGTTACATCATTTTTATTTCTTTCTAGATGCCGAAAGTACGAGTCAGAACAACTGAAAAAACTTCCTGATCTTCTGATGCCTGGAAAAAACTATAAAGCTCATTGAAGGAGGTTCTTCTATAAGAAATGCTGCTAAAGTAATGGGTATCTCATGTTCAAGATTTCAAAAGAGGATAAGAAAAGGTTCTACCTTAGGACCACATCTAGGACGATTCGCTGTCTTTAGTGCTGCGACAGAAGCCAAGCTACCAAACTTGATGAAGAAAATGGCAAATATTTTTTATATTTGCACTGCTTATCAAATTAATAAAGATTCTATATCAGATCTTCTGTACCAGATCTTCTGTATCAGATTTTCTGTATCAAATCTTCTGTATCAGATGTTGGCACTGACGATTTATGCTCGGATTATGAGGATGACGATTCAAAAAATGCTGGAAAAAGATGCCTGTTATGCCTCATGTGGGCTATGGGCTTACGCAAAATGCTGGGTGGAACTCATATGTGCTAGAATTTCTTTGACTCCAATTGCCCCCTGGGTTGATCACCATTACCCCGATGTTGGTGTAATGGGAGTCAAACCTGTTTTTTTTTGTAACCTCTATAATATCCAAAGTTGATTACTAAAGAGACGAATAATTATTTCTAATGATAGTTAACTAAGTAAATTATGTTTAAAGGCTGTTGCAGTAAATAGTTTGTTTATGATTAAAATTTTATTTGAGTTCTCGCTTAAGTGACCCCCATTACCCCGTTCTCCCCTATGTGTAGACGTTCTAAGAAATTCATTTATAATTTGTAGTTAACAAATATCTGACAGAAAATTATAAATGATAGCAATAAATGTTAGCTATTAGCGAACACAGTTATTGGGTAATCTTTACAGTTCAGTGGCTTAGTGTCTTCTGCATTAGATAAAAAGTGATTTATGTTCAGCTTATATTTAATAGCATTCTTGATTTCTAGTCTTGTACCCTAATTTTATTGCTATAGATTTACGTGTAATAAAACAGCTGGAATATCTTTTTTTCTGTTCTGAAAGTATTTTTAAACGAATGTTTTTATGTTTACGTCACAAAAATTGTACGTGTTAATATTTTATAGCGTATAACAAAGTCAAATATAACATGACATAACATAACGGCTATTATATTTCTCCGAAGGGTTAGCCAGAGAAGTGCATTAGACTCCCACGTTTCAGCAGCTATTTTATAGGTGCCGCCGTGTATTAGGGGGTGAGATCCAATATACGATAGGCGAGGGAGAGGGAGGGTTGTAGAACACTCCCATGTCTCTGTCATACACTGGGCATATATCCAGATTCGGAACCATTACCAGAAATTTTAAATACAAATTCTAGTTACAAAAATACAGGAATGCTCAACACAGGATTTGAACCTACGACGTCTATATCGCAAGTTAGCTCGCAACCATTTGACCAACGAGACAGTGAAGTTAACAGACCAAATAGTTCAAGTAAAATAATTAAATACCTACATTTTGAGTATTTTGACATTCAATTTGTTATACATCTATTATATTAAAAACTGTTTTGTTAAAGATCAGATCTGAAATCAGCGTGCGACATTTTAAAATATTACTACAAAATACCCGTAACTATTAGTTAAATTAAGAGGCATTGGAAAAATGAATAAGAAGACCACATGGTCGTCTTTTGGCGTAAAACTTCTAACATCTCAATATTTGATAAAGCTTTGAATGTTCGATCATATTGGTTACCGAAATGTTACTTTAGATTTAGTTAGATAATACAGAAGTACTTTTTGATTGTATTTTGGACTAAACGATGTTAACGATGAGAGAATTAGGTAATTCTTCGAAAGTGAATTCATTTGATAAAATCATCTAACTCAATATGTTTTTCCTTTAGGATCTTACTTAAACATTAGTTGGTATAAGCCTTAGAATCAATTAAAATATTAATTGGTTTAGGACCTAAACAAGCGTAGTGGCAAGCTGCGTATACGCGAGGGAAACAAAAGCGAACGATAATTTCTTGGAACCTAATTTTATAACTTTACTTTAAAACTTCTCTATCAACAATACATCGAGCTATTAATCGGACGTAGATGGTAAAAGGGCGTCGTCAAATTTCTTCCATCAACAAATACGCACCGAAGTCGATGCAAGACGCTTGAACAAGTTGGGCACAATGGCCACAGCGGCGGTACCGTTAGCCGCATTTTGTATAATTACGCTGAGCGTCAGCGGCAGTGACGTCACTCTGTAAAACCGGTCCGTTCAAATAGAAAGGATGGCAGGTAGGGAGAAGCGGCCGACGGCCGACGCATTTGACTAATTAACGGTGGCACTGCGTTTCGACGTTGGATAGTGTAGAGTTGCACGCAGCGATGCTGAACGATCAGTCGTCGATTTCACCCACTGCGCGATAAAACACATGGCGTGTAAGTAGCTGGCCATCACCGAGTGACGCCTCAAGGACACTAAAGGTTAATTATGTATGAAACTATAAGACTAGCAACTGTTGAATTATATAATAATATTGTAATAGATGTATACGAAGAATTCTATATAGAAGTTGTTATAATGTTCTTCTGGCAATAAGCTCACGCCCTATTTTATCGTGGTACATAAAAGTAACTGGTGAAACATGGTAGTGTTCTAAACTCCTCATTCATTGTGATCATGTTCCGTTGTCCAATTACAATAGAACTAAGAGCCAGTAGTAAAATAACTATTATAAAACGACACTTCTTTACATAGCGAGAAAACAATTTTTTTAGCAGAAGAGAATTTTTTAAGAAAAATAATGAGCATCTTAAAGCTATTAAAACCTTATCGTTCCAAGCAACTCAAAAACGCAAACAAATTTATATATAGTACTGACCATAATAATATAAAATATACAGCAATATCACGAATAAACAGGGAAACAAAACAACAGATTAAAAACAAACGATAAACCTGATAAATATTAGTTGATGCGTAGATATATTTACAATTATTACAAAAATGTTACAATAACAGGAAGATATATCATATCAATATACATTTATCAAAATAAGACAGTCAATACGGAACAGTGTTTGAGCTACAACATACATAAGCCAAGCTTCGTATAAACGTAATAAAGTACGCGTAAGAGACAAAGGCGTTTACTGAATCGGACCGAACCTAGCTCTGAGGCATTAGACGAAGCTATTGTTTATATAGAGGTATGCATCGACGGCGAAGGGGGGCGATTGTTGCTTCCTCATCACGGTGAGGATTTGGGGCCCACCCCGGCTATTTCCATTTCGAACAAACTGAAAGTTTATATATACCAATTGTACATATTGATATAATAAATGTAAATGTCAAATGTAATTGTCAAATTACGGAGGCAGGGTCATTGGAATTTTCTCATTATCAAACGCGACATGAAGATACCCTTGAACGAATTTCTACCAAGCATAGAACAACGAAACAGCCTAACAGTACACCCATATATTAGTTACTGTTCAGCGAAACACGTTTTCATTAAACCTACCTACATAATACCTACATGCAGGCGACAACAGACGTAGAGGGGTGAGCGTAACGCTGCACATTACCCATCGATACGAGCAGATGTACGTATGTGTATTATATTGGGGTGGGTGAGCGGCGACGCGGCGTAGTCCAGCGGGACGCCCGGTCACGTATAATGTGTCGATCGATAGCGGGCGCCGCGGGACGCATGCGTCGACCCTCACCCTAACACGTGTCAATGTTTATTTACGTTCCCCGCACGTACACCAGGCGAAATGCACAAACACTCGCAAACTGTATTAACGTACAGTCAACGACGGAATCTGTTTAGTTGGACCGCGCGGGTCCAAACTTTGAAAGACTTGCGATTTCGTCCTTAAATTGTGTGTCTTAAATTGGTTTTCAAGATTCTAAAAATGAATGCATAAAAATTATCTGAACTTCCCCATAAATGATTCATTCGATATTTCAAGCGTGTTAAAAGGATGTTGGAGGATGGTACATATCACGTTGGATTAAAACAAAATAATAAAAGTTAAATTCTAATTTCTAGTCGATAACTACTATCTTTTAGTACACTGGTAAGTCTACAGTATTTATGGTAAGATTGGTTAATATTTTTTATATGACAAATTTAATTTCAAGCGACGAGCAAATAAATGTATACAAAGCCTTTTTTGCCTACCTTTTTTGGGATAACATCACGTCTGTTATTCCAAAAAAGGTAGGCCGGAGAGGAAGTTAAATAAAATATCAATATATAGTCCGGATAAAACGTGTATTATGAAACTTTACTATTATATATCCTGTCTAAGAGTTGAAACTCTACATTTATCCCTGCGATACTCTTTGATGGATGAATCAAAATACTGTGAATTCTGTAATTAGGTATTTCCGGTCACATTAAAAACAGCTGAACGTATCCAAGGATATTGAATTCTGCGAAACATACCACCTACATGAATATTAACAAATTAACGGGTTCTAACAAAAACCTCACATGTTGCGTAACACACGCTTATGTCCCAGTATAAAAATATTATCAGTGATCGTAGCATATACTGTATACACACAGAAATAACAAAGTCGTCATTCGCAAACTTTTGGGCTGCTTCTGTGTCACAGCCCACCCTTGAAACGTTATAAAACAAAATGAAGTGCCGTTGGTGGACTATACCAAAACACGTTACATCATGCCGTGTTACATGCGCGGGGCGGGGGGGGATCACGGAGCAGGGGCGCGGGGAGGGAGGATGCGGGGGGGGGCGGTTGTAGCCTATCGATCGGTGACGTCACGCGCCCGCTCTTGTCCTGACGCTCTACAGAAGGCAATTACCTTTTATTTAAGTGTATTAAGTTCAGGGTGGTAATTTTATATAGGGATGAGATTCGTAATGGAACACGCGATACTACTACGCATCGCGAGTGATTTCGTTTAGATGTAAGTGGTTCGATTAATATTGTGTAGCTTACAGGCATACAACTTACTAGGACGCACTCGTATTATTCAAATGAAAGTATTAAATCTAATGCAGTTGCTGAGGAAAATCAAGATTGACCCATATCGACCAAATAGGTCCCTTACTGGCCGATGGGCGAATCAAGCCTCAAAACCGACGGGCATATATTGACAGAATGAAGAATGTAGAAAAAGCAGGTACCAAAACTATGCAACAAACACCTAGGACTCTCCATAACAAAGGTGAATAAGCTCTTTCTAGACATGCATGCTATATTCGCTTGAGGACACATTTCCACTTTCCACCTGGTGAGAGTGCGGCGCATGTTAGTCCTACCATAAAATAAAAATATATATAAATACAAATATAAATACAGTATCCGTGTCCGGGTGAGTGTCGTGAGAGGCTCCATGCTGGCAGATCGCAGTGTGGTGCGTCCTTAGCCACAACTAAATTCCCTGGCCTTAGCCACAACAAATTTCCCCTGCCTATGGGCAACAGCATAGGCGGTACGAGAGGCTGTACTTTGCGACCCTCCACCCGCATGCCCTCCATGAGGTTTAAAGAAATAAGCCCCCAGGGAAGGCCTATGTCCAGCAGTGGTCAGCAATAGGCTGAAGATGATGACTAAAGATGATATACCAAATAGTGAAATAAGAAGACATGAATATATTTCGAGTGTAATTTTACGACGCAAACTCTATGCAAAGCATATGATGCAACGGCACTTGAGTCTGGCGCCGCCTTAAGCATGCTTTGATAAGCCAGGAGGATGGCGATCGATATCATATCGTGGTAAGATGTTTATTACGTTGGGTGACGGATACCGTTGATTATCGCTGCAGGAGGCTTATCGCAAAGTGCTGTAACTGAAGTATTATTATTATGTCCTCACACCAAGTTCCTTACGGGGTAGACAGAGAGCACCGAGTGCCAAATATTTCTATCCTTACAAAACTACCGTGCAGTGCAGTTACAAAAAGTGCAGTGATAGCCTAGTGGTTTAAAATTCGACCTCTCATGCCGGGAAACCGGGTTCAAATCTCTGGCGCGCACCTCTTAAAAATGTGCGTTTTAAATTTAAATATCACTTGCTATT